>APFE031184619.1:8384-39574 GCA_000404065.3 Pinus taeda | reverse complement strand
AAGTGCATCTTTATTGGGTATAAGGATGGTTTAAAGGGTTATAAGCTTTGGAACCTAGTCACACGGAAGGCTGTGTACAGTCGAGATGTGGTGTTCAGAGAGGTGAAAGATGTTATTAAACATGAAGTCCAACCAAAGGAACCTGTGAAGATAGAGTTTGAACTAAAGGAGGAAGAATCAAACTTTGTAGTAGAGGAGGAATCAGAAGATGAAGAGCCACAAACTCCGGCTGTGAGAAGATCAGCTCGAGAAAGAAGGCAGCCAGAAAGGTATAGTCCATCTGCTTTTTGTTCAAACTTTGCTTTGTCTATTACTGATGATGATCCCAGAACTGTGAAGGAAGCAGTTGATTCAGAGGATGGAAAACTCTGGAAAGAGGCCATGGTTGATGAAATGGCATCTTTGCACAAAAATGAGGCTTGGGATCTGTTGGAGTTGCTGGCTGGAAGAAACCCATTGGCAGCAAATGGGTGTTCAAGAAGAAGACAAATGCAGAAGGGAAGGTAGAGAAATACAAAGCTCGGTTGTAGAAAAGCTTATTCCAGGGTGCTCGGGAATGATTTTGGTTGAAATTTTTTCTCCTATTGCCAAGGTAACTTCTATTAGATTACTTTTATTTGTTGTTGCTGCTTTTGATTTTGAGGTAGAATAAATGGATGTGAAGACAACATTTCTTCACGGGGATCTGGAAGAGGAGATCTACATGAAGAAACCTGAAGGCTTTGCGGTGAAGGGTAAGAAAGAACTGGTATGAAAGTTAAAGAAGTCTCTATATGGGTTAAAACAGTCACCAGGGATATTGTATCAGAAATTTGATACATTTATATGGGGACTTGGCTTCACTAGAAGCAAAGCAAATCACTATGTGTATTTTAAATTAATTGGTGATTGTGTTATTTAGCTAGTCTTGTATGTGGATGATATGCTGCTGGTTGGAAATGACAAAGAAATTATCCAGGATTTGAAGATCCAATTGTCCTCCAAATTCGACCTGAAAGATCTTGGTGCTGCAAACTATACTTTGGGCATGGAAATTAAAAGAGATCGGGAAAAGAGGAAGCTCTGGTTAAACCAGAGGAAGTATGTCGAGACAATACTGCAAAGGTTTAATATGCAGGATAGTAAACCAGTGAAGTTCCCTAAGGTGT
Source organism: Pinus taeda (assembly GCA_000404065.3). Lineage (NCBI taxonomy): Eukaryota > Viridiplantae > Streptophyta > Pinopsida > Pinales > Pinaceae > Pinus > Pinus taeda. The sequence goes on along the minus strand of APFE031184619.1, from coordinate 38,426 downwards.
GAGGTTATCTACTGAAATGTATCCCTGGACATAAGAAGAGGAAGAGGACATGTCCCGTTTTCCATATGCAAGTGCATTCGGTAGCCTAATGTATGCAATGGTTTGTACTAGACCAGACATTGCACATGTAGTGGGAGTATTGAGCAGGTTTATGTCAAAACCAGGGAAGGAGCACTGGACAACAATGAATCGAGTTCTCAGGTATTTGCATGGAACTAGTAATTATGGTTTGTGCTACCAAGGAAGACCAGGATTGGACAGAGTTTTGGATATCTATGGTTTTGTTGATGAGCACTGGGCTGGAGATCTAGATCAGAGAAGATCTACAAGTGGGTGTGTGTTTAACCTATTTGGAGGTGTAGTCAGTTGGATGAGTAAGAAACAATCTGTAGTGGCACTATCAACTACAGAGGCAAAATACATGGCAGCCACTCATGCAAGCAAGGAAGCAGTTTGGTTGCAGAGATTGTGTTCAAGTATGGGGTTAGTACAGGGAGCTATAAGGATAGACTGTGACAGCCAAAGCGCAATTTTCTTGGCAAAGAACCCTGCTTATCATTCAAAGACAAAGAACATTGATGTTCGGTATCACTTTGTGAGGGATATGATAGAAGACAAAAAGGTGTTGCTAGTAAAGGTGGGCACTTTGAAGAATACTGCAGATGCATTGACAAAATCTGTTAGCTATGAGAAGTTCTCTTGGTGTAGAGAAACAATGGGTGTTTCAGGGTTGGAAAAATGACTAAGCTCTCTTGTGGAAGAAAGCCCCCTGTGGAAAGAAAACAACAAGTGGGAGATTGTTGGGTTGTGTTATATTCTTTCCACATAGTTAACAAGGGGTTTGAGGGGTACCCGTAACCCCACTTTATGGGGTCCGGAAAATTTTGGTTTTGGACCCTATGTTAGGTTGGGTGGACCCACCTATGGTTTTGTGCATGATTTTCGCACATGTTTTTTGGACGCGATGGTATTCGGTCCATGGTTTTGGACGCGATGGTTTTCGGTCCATGGTATTGGATGCTTCGGTATGTATAAATATGTATTGTAACATTGAAAGGACAATAATGAAAAATCAAGCTGGTAGTACAGGTTTTGGGATCCAGGGGAAAATCTCTGTGGATATGTGTTTTTATGTGTTATGCTCTCGCATTGTTTATTTTTCTGTGATTTAGAATTCGTATGCAGGTAATTTCTGTACGAGGTTAAAACCTACAATTTGGCACGGTTTCAGGACTTTGTTGGTGTACGCCGTGCGCCAAACCCAGTGCACCACGCCCGTTGAAATTTTACACTGTGGGGTGGCTCTATGTGCGCCGCGCCCTGTGTGTGCACTGCGCCCCTGTGTGTGTGCGCCGCGCCCTGGAAACTGCCTCCTAGTTCACTCCAAACATGCACTTTGCCTCTCAAACACCTTGCTACGTTTCTCAATAACCTTGATTAGCACAATGACTTTGATTTTGGTGGAAACTTGTATATAAAGGCTTTGAAGTGATGGGTTTTATTTTTTCCTCTTCAAAAACCCATTTTGCTAATGTTGTGTTTTGACACTTTTTCACTGACTTAAAGCAATACTGAATTTCACTTTTCCCTTTGAAATTTTAGCTCAAATGATGAAATTTTCAGCACTCTTTGCGGGGCTTGCATGACAGGGCATTTGGCCATGGAAACCATAACTGCACCTGAAGAAATCAACTGATGACTTTTTTACAAATTTTATCACAAATGACACTGTTTGACTTTTCTTCAAAACAGAGTTTTGAAGAACAGTCGAAGTCTATCAACATGACGATGAAACTCTCTGAATCATAACTTTGTAAGGGCCTCACTCTGGCCTGCATGGCTTTATTGGATATGATTAAAGACAAAATTGATTAATCCCTAGAGCTAATGATCGAAAATGACTTTTGTCCATTAAAGGACCAGACCTTGACAATCATGAACTTTGGTGATCATTGACAAAAGACCTAAGCCAGCAGGAGCCAGACATGAGGGGAAATGACTAGCATGACCTTTTCCATCATATTATGGCATGCTCCTAGTGGAACTGAGTGAATGGAGCAGGACTCCTAAAAAATGAAATGCATAAAGAGTTTTGATCTCTGACGGAGGAAAGACCAAACCGACTCTAACAGGTATGAGGGGATTGTTTGCAGTAGCTCGACGAGCACTATCTCCACCTGGGGTGGAAGGGGTCTCGTTGCCGTCATCAGAAGCACAGGTACAGGTATAGGATAGAGGCAAGAGGCCAATGCAGGACGAGGGGCATTCAGGTGAGCGGGACTTTATTCTTATTCAGGATGAGGTTACAGACATGGGCTCGCAAAATGGAAATCTTAGAGAGATCATCCAGGAGCAACAAACAGAGATCGAAGCCTTGTCCCTTGACTTGGAGAGGACTAAGTGGACCATGAAATACTTGGAGTAGAAGAACAAACATCTTGAGGATCATCAAGCAATCATGGAATTGCAAAACATCCATGAGAATCGCCAAGCTACTCAAAGGAGGAGAATTGAGCTCACTTCATTGGAACAAGAGATTAATGATGATTGGGAGTCTTGGCTCAAGAGAATCAATATCCACTTAGAGAGGCTACTGGACAAGGCCGATAGGGATAAAGCATTGTTGAGACACATGGTTTTCCATTACAGGGTGCGAAACATGAGTTCCAAAGCGAGGATTAGGAATCTAAAGGTGAAATTGAGAAAGGCATCAAAAAGACAAAAAAGGTAAAAAGAGCATGATCGGCTTCAAATCTTGGCTGAAGCTTCTTTAGCTGAACATGATACTCAATGATAGGCCTCCAGCCCAAATTTCAAGGAATTTGGGGAAAATTTTGTCATTTTTGAATTTTTTGGTCACAAAATAGGTTTTTCTGCCCAACGCGTAGCGCCACTTGGCGCGCACTTATAATTGGGAGGTCTCCAGGAGGAAAAAATTATATTTTTGGATTTTTTATGAAACGTTATGCATGCTCATGGATTACCTAAGGATTTCATAAAGTTCTAGGTTGCTTAAAGGGTCAAAAACATGCAAAAAATGGCCTCTTTGCCACCTTTTGCACGCACAGGAACCAGTCTTGGGAGATTGAAGTTTTGGAAGGGAAAATGACATCCCAATTCAGATATTCCACTTGGGTTGGAAAATAGGTAGGTAGGGATTTCCAACGAGCTATCTTGGGCTCAATTTGGACTTCGGGAAGTGCCTTAAACGCAGCTCCAAAGTTGTGCTACGCATATAGGTTTCAGGCGTGGCGCATAGAGGATTTTTGCCTGTTTTTCATTGTACAGCTCAGAACTTCGCCCAGTTTTGACTAGTTTTACTTTTTCATGTCACTCTTGATCCATCATGATGTAATTTCATAACTATGATGTACTATTGGCACATTTTTACTTGTTCTATAAGATTCATTCACGAAAAAGTGAAAATTTAATGAATGAATCAGTTTCCTACCTTATAGAGGCAAGTTGTTGGATTGCCTAGTTTTCAGTGCTTTGTTTAGAATTGGTTGACACAGCTCCTAGAATGATGAGCTCAACCCCTAGAGGCAAGGGAATAGGTTGGGCCAGTCTATGTCATGTATTTTCTAAGTCATTTTCATGGTTGGACACTTGGGATTGCTTGGCACTTCATTGTACATTTTATCTCTACATTTTTTGCTAAGGAAAGACCAGAGTTTTGCAGCACTTGTTGGGATCCAAGTGGCTCTATGTTTTGATGGTGTGTTTCTCTATGTACTTGTAACTTCATTGATGCTTATGTATATTATTTTCCCATCTCTATGCTTCTGAAATTAAACAAATGAGTGATTAAGGTAGAATTCACTGGACTGTTGTGCTCTGCTTTGAAATTTGTTTAATTTTCAATGTTTTCATCTGTTTAAGGAGGACTCTTGAGACCCTCTTGCCCTCCTTGGCTCCCCACTAGTTTGATACATCCATTTATTCATTATAAATCATCAAAACAATTGCCTTCCTTGCTCCAATCAGAACTCTGCAAAAACTGTGCCTCATCCCCGGACCCAAATTTGCCTTTCCCATTTTCCAACTCAAAACCCCCAAAAACTCAAATTAAATCCTTGTACTTCATACCTAGCCTAAAATAAGTTGTTATTTCACTCATCTCGAGCCTCATCGATCATCTTTTGCCGAGATTGACCCGGAGAGAGCCCTCTCCTGTCCTCGTAGGGCTAGCTACGAGGCTAAGCGTGGTTTGATGTGGACCTAGACCCTTGCCTTTCCAGCCTGAGGAAAATATAGGCTCTAATAAGAACAAGAGTGGTTCAATGCACTAAAGTGAGCACTGTGCACAACAGCCGCATGATGGTGGGGTATGCATCAAGGAAATTTTGAGGACTGGCACAAATGTAGAAGGATGATGCGCCTATGTTTTGGAAAACCCCAGCTCTGAACGAAAGCCAATCAATAGGGGTGGAACAACTTGCATGCCCACCTTCTCAATGGGTACAGACATATGTTTTACAGCCCACACAAGTGCACACCATCCCTAGAATAGAACAAACTGCAACAACAGGAAAGGCGACATGCACTACCAACTCTCCACGATGAAGCATTTGATAGGGTGTGTGAAGTACTGAACAAGGTTCACCAGGTGAGACGAAATGATTTGGACCTGCGCATGCCAGCAGTTTGATGGGCCTATAGGACCACATGCAAAACCCTGAATTCAAAGACTATTCCGAAGGTTTGGAACAGAGTAGAGATTGTAATTTTTGAAGAGACTACAAAAAGGAATCCACACGTAATGGCTCTCGCAGTTGTGAAAGTGCGTGATGACCAGGAGGAAGAAATCACACATCTACATGAGGTCGAAAATATAAGGATTTAGGAAGCCATCCAGTGAGGGAACTTTAGACTTCACAAACTCGAAAAGGATCGTATACGATTGAGGAGGAAAAGCATTTTGATGGACGTTGAGATCAAGAGGCTGGAAAACGAGATCGCGCAAGCATGTCTCATCAATAAACCAAGGATGAGAAAGCATGATATGAATTATCATACCACTGCATTAGAATATTGTTGTCAAGAATTTATGACCTTTCTACCATGGCTACGACCACATCTCACCAAACATAGTGACTAGGGGAGCACACTACCTACAGTAGAACATGCGGTGCCGGCTGTCGCGAATGCGATTGAGGAGTTTCTGCAGACCATGTCAAAAGGCGAGTTGAAGCCTCGCACAGGTGGTACAACCACGTATCTAGCCATAGGGAGCACTGTCTTAGTGCTACAGGTAGTTGAAAGGGAGCGCGAGACTATAAAAGAGTTTGTTTGGGAGCTGCATGATGAGGGAGGTGCGCACAGAATCAACATGTCACAATGGTCGCGACCGCGCACGGGAGGTGTTTCCGGGAAAACTAGTGTCTATTTGATCTGCTAGTCCCACTAAGATGGGTAGCTATCTTAGAAATAAACAATTCAAAGTAACTTGTGTTTTCCTTTATGTATGATAGATAAGAGAGAAGCAGAGAGCACCAACCTGAATCTTTCGCTTGTCTCCTTGCTTGTTTCCTCTCTCCTTTGATAGAGCTTGCCACTTCTTTCTTACTTTTCCCACTTTAAAGAACACCTGTAGAGGCAAAGCAACAAAACAACATTAAAGCATATAGATCTATAATACCATAAATAATGCAGAATCAGAAATACATAAACCATACAATTGCATTCATAAATAGCAAGATTCACAAATACACAAGTATATGGAGGAAAACTCAAATAAATTTATTGATAGTAGAAGTATAAGAGAGGATTACAACCCAGCTGTCTGATCCAGCATCATCCTCCCAGCATGAAAGCCCTCTTCACCTCCTGAAAAGCAAGATCACCCAATAATGAAATGTCTCAAATAGAAACAAACAACACTTCCTTACAAATTACAAAATTCCAGCCTCCAGATCTCTGTGATGAGTGATCCATATATAGATATTTGCATAGGGGTGATTCAGATTTTGGGTTTTTGATTAGTGTCATTTCACTGATAGTCCTTGGTTCCACTTGGAGATTTCATGATCTCTTACCCATCCCTGGGTGAATTCATAAAGGAAAGTGTCATATGAGAAGTTTCTAGAAGATTCTCTGGGTTTCCACTTAGCAAACTGTCTCTTCCATTTGTCTACTCTCGCCCATCGCACCCCACAGAAGGATTTTTTAGTATGCATTGCACTTGGCTAGTGTAGCAGCCAGTATGCATCACACCCCAAGCATGGAGAAGTCTGTATGGTCCAGGTTTGGCCAGTTTTGAGTGGTTTTTCAGGTGGAACTTCTGGGAAATGATGTAATCAGTTGACCATGATCCTTTAGGGTGTGAAACAACACTTTTAGGGGTTTAAGAGCCCTTGGTTTATCGACATATGTGATTGGGGTTGCAGTGCCCAAGTATGTCTATAACAGTTGGCCCCTAAAGCATGAGGTCATAAATCTTCTGATGTTGGGTGTAATGCTTTATCATGAGGATCTGAGGTCTTCGAATTGGAAGGTGACCTATATAAAATACAATACAATACATTATCTTCATGTTATTTTCATGATCTAGATGAGGTGGGCATTCCCATGCTCAGCTTTATAAATTCATTTTCATGTACATAGGATAGACAATTGTTCACTGTTGCAGACTGGTGATTCTTGTAGAGCCATCATCCCTTAGCTTGGATGATCATCTGTGTAGCTATGGTGTGCATTTGATGTATTTATTTTCCTGAATATATCGCAACCCAGATGGCTGAAACTAGATCCGTGGTCTTCAGACTTGTTCAATCTTCACCAGATGTACAAGTCGATCCATGTGAAAGGATGTTCTGAAGTCGAACATGGAAAGACATCACTTGATTACTAGCCAATGATGTAAGCTATTAACACGCATGAGAGGAATCACTGATAATGATAATGACCCTCAAGGTACTATAGTACAATTCATGTGGTGTGAATATATGAGTCGATGTCAAACACCATGCAAAATCTTTTGCTCGAAGGTCATTGATGTAAACCTGTCGCCAGAAGTGAGAAACTTGCCATTGAGGCATGCAAGCTTCAAAGTACTGAAAGGGTTGTTAAGTTAACTTCTTGGATAATGAGCTGATGTCGACAAAAAGTGACTCGTTGTAGGAGGGCCTTGATGTATCCCACATCTACAACACGAAACGAAACAAATGATTTTCTAGAGGTGAAAACGATCTGATGATACAAGGTTGAGGAATGGCGGTCATGAAAAATGGAGAGTGAAGGTATTGCAATGGATGAGGCATTAGTTGGGTGACAAATTCTCTGAATGACTTCTCTTGAACATATCAGAGACACTGATATGGACTGGTAGCATTAACCCCAAAAATGGATGGTACAGAGGACCAATGGTGATGTGACTGGTGAATGAAATAACCCAACTCGACTCAATCATGGTGATGGAGTGAAAGTGTCATGTTCAAGAGCGACCTGCTACCAATAAAGTTCTTCAAGTTTTCTTCCCATTTTCCCCAGTCATTGCTGACCAATACCTCTTTATTTTTGTCAAGCTTGAGGAGGATAACATATGCTTGTTCTATAATTTTCCCTTCGAGAAAACCTATCGCTATGTTTTAGTGAGCCTAGCGACAATAAAACTTGCTCTTGTTTGGATGTACAAGTTTCTCGCTATTGTTTTAACGAGTTTAATGACAAAGATAACTCGGTCCTTTTCACATTTAGAGAGTTTGAAAAGAGACGGAAAGGAAACTCCAGTAGTCCTTTTTCGTGGCATAATCCCTTAAGTCCAAAAAAGTATAAAATAATATGAAAGGGATGACTTTTCGATAGCTTTAGCGAGCCGAAAAAGACAAGCGCTTGATATTTTTGTGGAATGGTCCCTTAGGTCCAAAAAGATTAAAATGTAGAGGAGGTATGGTGCTTCCCCTTACTTTAACGAGCTGGAAAGGCCAGTAGCTCGACAATCTTTTCATATTTTATGAGTCTAAAAAGAGCTTAAAAGAGACTCGTTTTTGAGGAACGAGTGATGTTTTCGGGTAGCAACTAGTTCCAGGTAAATTTGGAACTTCTCAAACATGGCAGTGTAATGAGGTTGGCTAATAGAATCACTTGTCGCAGCTGTTCCTCAAAAGGGTAAACAATCAAGTGGAGGCGTATGATCGGCCAAAAGAATGGAGGTGACGATAAGAACACAACCAAGGCACAAAAGGCTGATAGCAATGGAATCACAAAGGTTATTTACCAAGGGTGGATTCATTTTTTAATGAGATTGAATCTTTAGAAACTATGCTCAGTGGCGGGTTTATTTTTTAACAAGCTTGAACCCTACGGTAACATTGCTCATTGGTGGGTTTATTTTTTAACAAGCTTGAACCTTGCGGAAACATTGCTCATGATAATAGTCAGAGATGCTCAATTTACCATTAACACTATATTCTTTCGACGGTCGTACAACCTGTTCAATTACTCCACCAAATTGATTAGAAATGTAAATACATGCTTGAAAAGTGAGTTAAAAACTAACATTTTACTTGAATTACGTGAATAGTAACATAAAAGCAGTTTTACCTCTCATTTTTACCATTTCATTCAAATTTGGGATTGTTGGAGCTCTGGAGGTGTTTTCCCCCTTAAATTTCATCAGCTGATTTTGGGAGATTCGGTGGACTATTCTTCGTGCCATCAAAACCATGTAGGAGCTAACCCTGAGCTCTTCAATTGCATTCCATCCTTTTCTGATTTTGAGCATGCTTTCTCTTTCTTCTGGGCCCTAAGGGTTTGAAGAATTCATTCTCTCCCCATCGCACCTAGTATGTATCGAAAAGTGTGATGCATACTAAGCTAGCCATTGGCCAGTCAGTATGCAACTCACCATGTACACAGGTAGGGTGCGATGGGCGCAGAAGGGAAAGTTTGTGCAATGTTTTCTCATGAAATTTTCCCTGTTTTTGCCCAAATCGGGATCATAATTCATCTTTTTTTTTGTGTTTCAGAGATTCATCAGATCAAGATGGTCATTACATGGTGTGAACGTGAGCATGAAGAAGAGTACATGATTGCCTTACATGATCTGGGTACGGTTACTGTATTGCGAAACTATGGCTTGTTCAAATTATTCCGCATATCCAGCATGAGGCAACAAATCAATTTGTTGCAATATCTTATCGATGCATGGATTCAACCAACCAGGGGTTCTAGATTAGGGGCAAATCCATTCCTTTGACAGTCGAGGATATCTACCTTTTGACTAGGTTATCGAGGCGTGGTGCCCCCTTCACTATCAGGGCCCGCCTATGGGGGTGAATCTATGAGGGATTATATTCACCAGTTTTGTAGAGATGGATTTCAGCCAAGCAAGGATGGCAAGATCAATATTCGAGATGTCACTGATCGGTCCTTGAGGACTATTTTATTCACCTTTGCTAGATTGGCTGGTAGCACGGCTCTTCATTTGGCCAACAGATCTTATATGCAGTACGCCTGGAATGCCCTGAACCAAAGGTATTCAATTGGTATGAGGCAGTACTTTCGATTATGAAAGAACAACTTTCCAAGCTGAAGAATGGAAGATCCAAGAAATTTGGTTACGGTTCCATTCTGACTGCTTTCACCTTGGAGAGGATTCCACTGATGCAACCACAGTACATTTCACTAGGATTGCCAACACCGAGGGAACCACGGATGCAGAGATGGGTTGATCTCATGGCCAGACATGTTGGTCAGTCACATATTTCATTCTCTAATGCCTTCTTTGAGTGGTTTGACTGTCTAAGAGATGGTCTTCGCAGAGTATCCATACGTTGGGATGGATTTCCGAGGCAACCCAAATTTGGTGCTACCGGCTGGCGAGCAGTGGGGTGTTATGGGTAAAATGATCTGACCATATCTTTGTTTATTGGCTTTTTATAATGTTCTTGTGTTTTTTTTAAATGTTATCAAGACTAATCAAACTTATATATTTGTGCAGATGTTGGACTAGTGTGACCACCAGCACGCTCGAGGGTAGCAGCTGCCATTCTAGTAGGAGAGGTTGTAGGGAGGACTGTCCTTCGCAATTTGGACATAGTAGAGACCCTTGCAGTGTTGCAAGATCAGATCGAGGGTCTCACCCTTGGTATTTAGGATGTGAAACTGACGAGTTACCTATGAGATTACAACGCCATACCATTGGCGTGCCGAGTTGTTATACTAGGCTCTCACGTATGATCGCACAGGTGGTGACTTGCTATCACCAACACCATTAATCTAGGGTGCTTTTCTGCATTTTTGAGTTTTTGGGTCATATGACCAATTTTGTCCTGGACACAGAACATTTTGTAAAAAATATAAATAGTTATATATTTATGATTTTCGAAGTTTTATTTCGATTAAGTTATGTGATCCTGATGTAAATTTAATTGAAATGCTTTTTCCTTTATAAATGCTGAAAATGTCTATCTAACACATAATCTGCTAATGAATCAGTTAATGTTTTTAAGTTTTTGGAAATGTGTTGATATTGAATAGAATCAAACTGCCTTTCCAAAATCCTGACCCTTAGGAACATACGATAGATAGCTGGGTTCCGAATGGAATAGACGCCAGTAAGTTGTAGGACGATGAGTTGTGAATCTAGCCTGACAATAAGTCGGCGTATGCCATGTGCGATGGCATCAGAGAGAAGCTCCATCAATGCATTGTACTTAACAATGTTTTTCATTGATCGACCTATAAATATCCCTCTGAAACTCACTAACTCACCACTTGGATCAAAAATGGCCCATGCTGTAGAAGATAGGTTCGACATACTACAACTAGCTCCATTGGCGTATCCAACAAATGATTCCAACAGGTCCGACATCTGCAACAAATGCAAAGTGGATTACCTAACCAAAATGATAACTCTTGACGAAAACAAAAAACATAACAAAAGCATATTTGTAAAGAGATTACTACACTTAGTCAAGCATAGTAATGCTTAAGATTCAACCCATTCCGGGGTTGCAATAGTGGAATCCCATCGTAATCTACTAGCTCATAAGCTCCTTTTGCTAATACTCTTTTAACAATGTAGGGGCCCATCCACAATGGTTCGAACTTACCTGATCCCAATTTATCGGAGTCTTGATTGTAAAGAAAGACTAGGTCACCTTCTGAGAAGACACGGGGTTTGACATTTTTGTCAAATTGGACCTTGACACATTTCTTATGAGCTTCATTAGCCAAAGCGGCATCACGATGGGTTTCATCCAATTGGATTAGTTCCAAGAAACGAGCTTCTTCCTCTGAAGTTTTTGGAAGTAGATCGACTGCGAGCTTGAGAGATGAAATTTCACACTAAATCGGTAAGACAACTTCCAGGCCATACACGAACTGAAAGGGTGTGAATCCGGTCATATTTCTTATCGATGTCCTATATGCCCACAAGGTTGAGCACAGGATTAAGTGCCAATTCCGTTTGTGGACTCCAATCATCCTTTGCAGCATGCACTTGAAGACTTTGTTGATGGCCTCAACTTGTCCGTTAGCTTGCAGATAATATGGAGTAGAACTGTAGTGGGACAGTCCTAATTTGGCAGCTAATTCAACCATCATGTGATTGTGAAAATGTGATCCATGATCTGTGACTATAGCCTGTGGAACACCAAATCTAGAGACTACATGATTGAAAAAGAAAAGAGCAGCCGTTTCGCCGCTATTGTCTAATGTAGGCATTGCCTCGGCCCATTTTGCAAAATAGTTGATTGCGACTATGATATACCCATGCCCCCCGGCCGAGGTGGGGTTACATGTCATGAAATCTATGCCCCACTTGGTGAATGGCCCAACAACAACAACTGGATGCAACAGTGCAGGTGGTATTCTGGTTTTTCAGTCGAAGATTTGACAAGCATGGCAAATTCTGACTATGATTATGCAATCTTTGAATATAGTAGGCCAAAAGTAACCTGCTCATAAGATATTCCGTGTCATAGCGTAACCAGATTGATGCCCCCCACATGCGCCTGAATGACAGTCATTTAGGACTTTTTTGGCCTCCTCATGTGTGAGGCACCTTTTCAAAACTGTATCGACACCACGATGGGAAAGTGTATCATCGACAATCATGTAATCTTTTGCTTGGTATCGAATACGTCGCTATTCAGAGTGAGAGGTATTAGGCCTAAATGTTTGGGTTTGGAGATAGATCAATATATATCCATACCATGGATTTCTTGATAATATCAGAAACAGAGATTCATCCACGATTCATGCTTTAGATGTTGAATCATTGGACGATGATGGGAGGTTGCATAGTAACTCCACGAAAACTAGAGATTTCTTGGATTTGGATTTTGTGAATTCTAGATCAAACTCTTGCAAAATGGCTATCCGTTTTGAATATTTTCCCCCTAGTAGGGTATGCGACAGAATGTAGGTTGTAGGGCTGCAATCTGATAGAATGGTAGTTTTGCGAAAGAGGATATAGTGTCGAAATCTCTGTACTGCTTGAACTACTGCTAGAGCCAACTTTTCAACATAGGAGTACTTGATTTTTGTATCATTTAAGTTTTGACTTAAATAATAGACAAGATGTTCAATTCCATTGTCTTCTTGTACTAAAACCATCGCAATGGTTGTATCTACTGCACCTAGATACAGGTTAAAGTCTTTTTGATAGTCAGGGGCGTACATTAATGATGATTTTATTAGGGAATCCTTCAAAGAATCAAAGGAAGCTTACGCAACCTGATCCCAGTTGAAGGGCACTTCTTTTTTCAAAAGACGCGTATAACCTTTAGCAAGTTCGGCGTAATTTGGAATGAACCTCCTTAGAAAATTTTCTTTCCCTTGGAGTTTCTGAATGTGAAGCAAATTTGAAGGTGGAGGCATGTTGATGAGTGCCTGAAACTTACATGGGTTGAGTCGAATCCTATCCTTAGAAACTACGAAACCAAGTAAACAACCATAACCGACACAAAACACACACTTGTGTGGATTGAGTTGTATCTTGTAGTGTCGGCAACATAGAAATATAGCTCTCAAATGTTGCAGATGATCAGTCCACTTTCGCGAATGAGCTGGTAGATCATCGAGATATGGTTGAACGATGTGTTTGATGTCATGGAAGGCGTATTTCATTACCCTTTGAATAGTTGTCCCTGCGTTCTTTAAACCGAAAGGTAGTTTACGGTATGCGAATGTGCCCCACGGACATATAAATGTAGTCTTCGACTGGTCCTGTGGGTGGATGTTTATTTGATGGTATTCGAAAAATCCATCCATGAATGAAAAAATTTCGCATCTGGCGCATTCATCAATTATCTAGTAAATGAAGGGTGTAGGCTAGTTGTCCTTTGGACAAGCTTGATTTACATCCTTGTAATCAACACACACTCCAATCGTTCATTGCTTTTTCATGACAAGAACAATATTTGATACCCAATCAGTTAGAGGAACAAGGTAAATGAAACCACCATGTAAACGTTTTTCGACTTCTGCCATGATGGCAACGACTTTCTTCGGGTGAACTTGTCGAAGCCGCTATCATACTAGTTTGACATCTGGATACATATTGATTTCATGTTCAATGATGCTCGAGTCAATGCCTAGAATTTTTTCATATGACCATGCAAAGACATCTCTAAATTCGTGAAATAGAGCGGAGTATATTTCCAGTTCTGAAGAAGAACAAGATTTTCCAACATGAATATTCTCTACAACATTAGTTTTGGTTGAGATATTTATGGCAATAGTTTCTTCAATATTGGACAAATTTCACTCAGAATCCACCGTATTTACAGTATTTGATAGAAAATAAAAAACTGAAGGATGATTAAGGTCACTGGAATAATCTTCGTCGTTATCTTGAAGATGGGAATGATAGTGGTAATCTTCCCATGATTCCTCTCCTATCATCATTGACTGAATGATTCCTTCATCTATAGAATGGATATGTGACCAAGGATCCGAAGAGGTGCCATATTCTAGAGACCTATCTATCCAAACACTTGATGAGTGTTGATTTGTGTTTGCTGGCCAGGCCAAGAAAATTGATTGCTACAAAATTTATATGGGGCTTGGAGGAATTACCTATTGATGATCCATGCTAACAAAATGTTCAGAAATCTTCTTAATCTCCGCTGATGTAGAAGATACCATATTACAGGTTTCCACCATGGCCACTTACGCCAGATTACTTGGAGGCGGGAGGGCAAAAGTACCCATTAAGGTAGGGTCTTTTAGGAGGCCTACTCTGACATTTTGAAGCAATTGAGAGCTTCCATGGATCATTGGAATGCTTCTTGTAGCTTGTGAACTGTTGGGAAAAAGGTTAGTTGGTCAACAATTGTAATTCCGCCTTGGAAGGGAAATGAAATCTTTCTAAAATATGTTGACACAACAATAGCCATAGCGTAAATCCAGGGCCTTCCTAATAAGATATTGTAATTGAGGTTTCCATCGATAACTTCAACTTCAATTTCTACTGTATTGTCTCGTATTTCGACTTGCAAGTTACTTAATATCCCATATGGCGTGTATGTTCTTCCATCGAACCCTTTTAATGTTGTTGATGATCGCGACAAGGGTGGTGAGCCTAAAATTTTCCAGAAACTCATTGACATAATACAAGTAGATGCCCCCTCATCAATAATTGTTCGATGAATAGTCTTGTTGAGGGCTTTTACTTGTATAAGGAAAGCGAGTTGTGCTGGTAACTGAGGTTCATATCCTTTATGGTTAAAGGCCACAAGATTTGAATCCATCGGGTCAATCCCACCTATTGCTGATAATAAAGCCTGCTTTTGGGAGGGGAAATTCTGCAGAACTTCAAGTGTCGACATAGTGGATGGCGATTGAGCGAGATCCTCTACTATATTATAATTCTGTGTTGCTCGAGCACGAGGATTAAATGTCGATTTATGTAATACTCCCTTTGGCGACTTTATTGTTAGTTTAGGAATGATGGGTGGCACAAGTTCTGACGAAGTTGTTGTCAAAATACTAGGTTGATCTGTAGCCTTGTTGTTCGACATTTGTGGATTCCCATAATCTTTATTCCTTGTCGATATCAAAGCATCGTTTTGTTGTTTAGAAATGGACAACATAAGAACTTGGGATGGGGAAGCATGATTAATAGCAACCAAATTGGTTTTCGAGTTTGGAAATGGATTAGTCAAATACTACGGAGGTACTTGAAGTCTTCAAAAACTTCGTGACCTCAGCTTGATGTGGACAATTTTTCGTATAATGGTCCTCATCTCATATGAAACACGGTTGACATGGTTTCTTTCGCCCAGTAGGGTTTCCAGAAGGCATTTTAGGAGTTGAATCTTCTTGTTTCTTCTTTTTTTTTTCCCTTTTTTCTTGCCCTTCAGTTTCTTTGGTTCATTGCCCTTGTCAGATGACATGGCATTAACCTCTGAGGCAAGAAGTTTGTCATTTTCTTTTTTACTAGAAACTAAAAGGGTCTTACCAGATGGAGCCTTTTTGGTTTGCATATTTGAGGTGCCAATCATGCCATTTCTGGCATGAGTGTCCTTGTTTGATTTAGGAGGGGGAGGAATGGAAAATTCTGGTGTAGGAGCATTAGGAATTTTGTCATAGAGTGTGCCAGATAGAGTATAGATCAAGTCTAGATATTGTGCTCGAGAAATGACTTGCTCTTCAGTGACAACTCCCCCCTTGGCCACATCTTCTGTAATAGAAGGTAATAATGACTTAATAAACCACTCAAATAGACGCTGATCAAGAACATAGGTCTTTACCATTCGACAACGACGCCACCACTTATGGATATGATCAGATATATGAGTGGTTGGTGTCTGTTTAAAATTGGTAAGGAGTTCTGTTTCTGTTTTGTACCTTATGGGTAACTAAAAGTGGGTTAAAAAGGTAGTGGCAAGGACGATGAAGTTGTCAAATGAATCTCTAGGCAATTCAATGTACCATTTTGCTGCCAGACCAGTTAATGTTCTTTGAAAAAGGCAAAGCCTAATCGAATCATCATTGAGGGTGTTAGACGAACACCATAAATGAAAAGTCATTACGTGATTCGATGGGTCTGCACCCCAATTTCAATTAAATTTAGGAATATCAGAGGGAAGTTTATGAGGAATTGTTGGCCACCAAGAGGTGTAAGCAATTGGATCATTTCTCAGCCGATTCAGATCTGGTAATTCTAAAGTTGCTACGAAAGGCAACTTTTGATTCAAGTTTGGCAAAGCATACCTAGGATAAGATGGGATTGCCTGAGCAGTAGGTCTTTACATACCAGCATAATGTATCTGATGCTGATGACTTTGATAAGGTTGATGGGCATAACCATTATAATATGATTGTTGGTAACCATTTTGAAAATACGGTTGCCCATTACCTACAAAGCTTTATTGCTCAGGTCCTCGGTAAGCTTGCTGGAATTGTGGTTGCTGATATTGTACTAGCCATGGTTGTTGGACCATTTGCTATTGTCCAATACTGGATGTTTGACCAAGATGAGGGGTGACAGTACCCGTCTAAGCCTGAGTCACTCCAATTAAGGATTCACTAATCTGAGGTTGTGATTAAGCCACAAAGACAAGAGGCTATTGTATTACGACCTGAGAAACTTGAAGTTGACATACAACAGGCAGCGGTTGTACTTGCGACACAGTCACAATAGCAAGTGTAGCGAGAATGTTTGACATAGGTTGACTTGGTTGCATTGAATATATAACCCTTGGTTGTTGAGGCAGTATTGGTACCCAACCAGTGGATGCAATTCTAGTTTGACCTGAATTTTGTTGTGAACTCTCATATGGTTGTTCTCCCGGAGGGAACAATGAAAAAGCATACTGCCCCCCATATGGTGGCAATCCAGTGTGCAAAGGATAAATTGGTCTTTGGGGACTGGATTGCCTAAATTGATACTGATGTGAAGGATCAATTTGCTGAGCTTCAACATAAGAAATTCCAGATAAGATTCTAGATGAACAAATAGGAACAGACTATGCTGTTGAAACAGTCCCTGGGTGGACTCCATCTAGCCGTTGAGAACTAGTTGGGACAGATGGTATACCAGCAAACATTGTCGGAGTAGCAGTAAGAGGCTCCACTATTGTTGTATCAGATGACACAGTCCTAGATGTTGATGGTTGTTCAGACATATTTAGTCTATCCAATAGATTTCCTAGCGATTCGACAGGAACTTGTGATGAAGGATGATTAAAGAACTAATTTTTGTAGTAGAAGGATATAGGTGGATCCTAGTTCCAAAATGCAATGGGGTACTAGATAGAAGATCCTCTACAATCTCTTCTATTGCAATCAGTCCAGGTGGAAGAGGTAGACCGTTAGGTCTGTAAAATATTTCTGGAGCCAAAGAAGGTATAGCTTCTGCACTAACAAACACAGGAGGGGTGACACCTTCTGAATTAGCCCTAGATGGAGTTGGTTTAGGGATAGAAGTGTTGACCATTACACTAGGATCAGTTCTAATGTCCTCTTGTAACTGTGGAACATCTTCTGTAAAGGTAGGGGTACCAGAAATAATTGGAGTAATTGGAGTCTTTGATGATGTTGAAACACAAGTTTCAAATAGACCAAGAGAATTCAACTCAGTTAAATGAGACTGTTTTTCTCGGAATGGTTTTGTTTCCGGAGTCAAATATGGTTGACTCGCTAGCCTCCATGAATGACAGGGTTTTGATTGACTTTCTTCCATGATTGTGAATTACTTGATCATCTCAAAATTAAAAAGGGGAAAATGTTATTTTGAATTAAATAAATTTTTTGACGCTTTGACACAACTTTGCTTTTTCAATTTTTAAGAGTCGAGAAAAAACTAAAGGTGACTCTAGTCGCCTTCGATTTTTAATGAGCCTGAAGTGAAAAGTGCTTAGATGGACCTTTTCTTTTAGGGAGTTGAAAAGGAACAAAAGTGACTACTCTGGAAATCTAGACAGAGGGATTACCAAACCAATCGCAAAACTACAATATACACCTTGGTGGTAAATTAAAGAGAAATTACCAAGGACTTTACGTACGGTAGTCAATCTTCCCGAATGCTGTGTTCAGTGCATTGCGATCGATAGGTCGGCAGACACGACTTCCTAAGGATAAAGAATATCAGCTTATTATGGTCTCCCAATATATACTTGATGGTACAAGGAGCACAAGCTCGTACTGGCACTTGTTGTATCAAAGAGGAGGAATCACCTAACATTTGATGAAAATGATAGTTACCAGGTTTTACGATGCCAGAATACGTCTCTAGCCTGGACTTCTAGATGTTTTGCATTAGGTTCCAAAGAATTTTTATGTTCATTGAGGTTTATTTTAGAGTTGATCTTTTTAGAAGTTTGTCTTTCAAGGTTCACCGCATGATGTAGATGTAAATTTCCTAAATACGCAATATAAAATGATAAATAATCGTTTTTTTTCTTTTAGCAATGAAAATCCTAGCCACTAAGGAAAGAAGAGTGCAATTATTTCAATAGAGAGCAGAGAGCACACACTAAATGCACTATTCCTAAATCATTTCCTGCATGCAATCTAAATGCAAATGCACATTCATGTATTTTTTTTTCCGCTTCCTTAAAGTGAGAATGCCAAAAAAGAAAACTAAGTACAGATCTGAACTATTTTCTTCAAAGCGACACTTCAACAATTTCCTTTCAAAATGAAAGGCAGAATAAAACGACATTTTTGATTTCAAATGGAAAACTGCTTTCGACACTTCAAATATTGACAATTCAAATCAAATACAATGACAAAAGTACAATCAACTATCTAGAATAGGAAGACTTTATGACACTCTTATTCTTGACTCAAAACGATAGTTACGACACTTTTGAATCAAGAGACAACAGTTCGATTAAGCTACTCTTTGCAAAGGAGGACAGTAAATGATGAAAAATACATAAAAAACATTCACAATTCCTGATCAATGGAGGCTAAATAATGTAAAGGAATAAGGCTTCAATAATGATATACTGATGATAAGCAGCAAAACTACTGAATAGAGTTGAAAACGAAGAAGAAAAAACCAAATTCCAGAGAAGGAAACAGTATCATTCAGTCATCACACCTGTCCTTAAGGGAAACAGGGATGCATCTCACCTACAACACACAGGAGGTGCGATGCATCCAGGCTACCAGTTAGGGACAGTGCGATGGACCAAGGAACTAAGCTTGGTTCTTGCTCAAAATTTGCAGCTAAGTTCAATGATTTAGGCTAAGCTATGATGGACAATAAAAACAAAGTATAAGGGTATGATCTTATGAGCTTTGAGCTACCACAAGGGCACTTAGGATGTTTGCAAGTTAGATGTTTAGTTCATAAACTAACCTAGAGATTGACTAAAGCAACGTTGATCTACTTTGTAGTTGCATAGCAAAAGTAGTTCGAAGGCTAGTTGGCTTAACTTCAGGATTCGTCTGTAGTTTATAAAGAAAACAACAATAACAAACAAACAAACTAATCGCTCCCTAGTGGAGTCACCATTTTTTTTCTGGGAAAGCTAGTGTCTATTTGATCTACTAGTCCCACTAAGATAGGCAGCTATCTTAGAAACAAACAATTCAAAGTAACTTGTGTTTTCCTTTATGTATGATAGATAAGAGAGAAGCAGAGAGCACCAACCTGAATCTTTCACTTGGCTCCTTGCTTTTTTCCTCTCTCCTTTGATAGAGCTTGCCACTTCTTTCTTACTTGTCCAACTTTAAAGAACACCTGTAGAGGCAAAGCAACAAAACACCATCAAAGCATAGAGATCTATAATACCATAAACAATGCAGAATCAAAAATACATTAACCATACAATTGCATTTAGAAATAGCAAGATTCACAAATACACAAGTATATGGAGGAAAACTCAAATAACTTTATTGATAGTAGAAGTAGAAGAGAGGATTACAACCCAACTGTTTGATCACCCAAAAATGTAATGTCTCAAAGAGAAACCAACAACACTTGCTTACAAATTACAAAATTCCAGCCTCCAGATCTCTGTGATGAGGGATCCATATATAGATATTTGCATAGGGGTGAGTCAGCTTTTGGGTTTTTGATTACTCTCATTTCATTGATAGTCCCTGGTTCCACTTGGAGATTTCATGATCTCTTACTCATGCTTGGGCGAATTCAGAAAGGCAAGTGTCATATGAGAAGTTTCTAGAAGATTCTCTAGGTTTCCACTTAGCAAAATGTCTCTGCCATTTGTCTACTCTCGCCCATCACACCCCATAGAAGGCTCTTTCAGTATGCATCACACCTGGTTAGTGTAGTAGCCAGTATGCATCACACCCCAAGCATGGAGCAGTCTGTATGGTCCAGTTTTGGCCAGTTCTAAGTGGTTTTTCAAGTGGAACTTCTCGAAAATGATGTAATCAGTTGACCATGATCCTTTAGGGTCTGAAACAACACTTTTAGGGGTTTAGGAGCCCTTGGTTGATTGAAATATGTGATTGGGGTTGCAGTGCCCAAATATGTCTATAATAGGAGGTTGCGCTGCTGTGGGGGTAGGCTAGGAATTGACCATTGTTGTCACTATTCATGACAAGGTGTTCGATTTAAGGTAAAAGGGAGTAGGAGACGAGCATTTAAGACATGAATTAAGGGTAATATTTATGGCAATCTACCACCAAGAAAGCATTCATGGCCCAGAATTGGGGGGAATGGTCAAATTTGAATTCAAAAGGTGCTATAAAACTCTAGGGGCTAACCACGAGACAACACTTGGTCATTTGAGACTTGAGAAGTTGATTAGAGCACAGAGTGTTGAGCGCTGAGCAATATTTGAGCTCCAAAGTTTGGGAACAACCATATATAACTCAAACAGGATGATGAATACCAGGAGAAGTTTGGGTTTTGTAAAAGGAAGCATCGGCAAGGCCGTGCAGAACCCCATGGTGTTATAGATCCATTTGGGCACATCAACCCCAACTTACAGATCGATGCTATTAGGGCATATCAAACACTAGTATAGTTGTTACATGCCCTAAAGAAGATAGTCATCAGAATGCCTTACTCCCAAAGAAGTTCCATTACTAAAGACATCCAAAAACCACCTCTAAGAAGATCAGTGTAGGTGGATCTTCCTTAGGGTGCACTGCAATGCAAATCATACATTATCAAGGAGATATGCAGCACACTTAGTCCCTCTTTGACCTTCGTTGGGAGAAGGTGAGCAAATCTCCGTGAGGGTTTGAAGATTCCTTATCCATTAGAAGCCTTTAGAATTTTCTCAAATTCCACATGCTCCTTTGAGTTCACCTTTAAACATCAATTCCCTATCCCTCCTTCCATGGAACCGATTTCTAAATTTAGAAAGGCATTCATTACCTCCATTGATAGCATAACCTCCTTCACTCACCTATAAATAGATCACTCATCTAAGAGATCTGGGCTGAAAAATATTGAGTTTCAAGGAGATGCTTGTGGTATGAGATTAGGATTGTGTACAAGTATTATGATATTGTTGGAATGTCTTGCATTTCATGAGGTGAAGAAGGATTGAATTGGAAGGATGACGCTGGATCAAACTCGCATTGGTTGTAATCTTTCCTCTTAACAATAAAGTTTTTGAGATTTTCCCCTTATGCTTGTGTTTATGTTAAATGCATTCATGTGAATATCATGCTTTCTTTTACGTGCTATTTATGAACAATAGATCGTTATGCTTTGACGGGTTTTTGTTTCTGTAAGTTGTGCAAGTACTTCTCAAGCGATTTAAGTACAAAAAGGAGTAGCGAAATTAGTCGAGGGAGATAAGGAACAAGTGGAAGTTACAAGTAGGTTCTCTATCCCTTATTTTATCTATTGCTTATAGGAAAAATTAAGATTGCTTTGACTGTTGTTTCTAGATCAGCGACTAGATCTAGAGGTTTAGGCATTTGTAGAAACACTAAATATTCCCGAAACAAATTTGCGACTCCGTTGGGGACCGTTTTCCCTTTTTAGTAGCTAAGTAGTGTCTTAGAACATTCCCATATACTGTACTTTCTATCATTTATTGAATTCAAGCCTAAATTCACTGAAAATTGAATCAAATTTAAGCCAAAAACACCTTCAGAATTGCTCACTATCATCAGCGCACTGTCTCTAACTGAGACTTGTGTTGCAGTGCACTTCTCGCATGAGTACAGAGCGATTCAGCACACTATCTATCACTACAACCTGCGCTGATCTCTTGAGGATCAGTTTCCCATCTAGGAGCTGAAGTTTTTGTCAATTTTCATCATTTTTGAATTGCTTGTTGAAAGTAAATGATGTCTCATCTCTGAAAACCAGCCTTTCATCTCCTTAATTTGGCCCTGTTTAAATTAGGATTGGTGAATGGTTTTTATGTATTTGTTTTTTCATTTGCAATCCATTGTCGAAAAGTAGTTTGATTGATTGTTTTGCTGGTAGAAAAGTGTCGTAAAATCGTCATTTTCTTCAGAAAGTGAAGTGTCGTAAAATCCCCCCTTCATAAATAGTCGATTGATCTATTTGTGCATTTGATTTGTATTTTTTCATTTAAAGTGTCAAAATCTTCATTTCTTCAAAAATGAAAGTGTCATTCAATCTTCCTTTCTCTCTTAGAAGAAACTGTCATAAATTGCCATTTTTATTATGCATTAGTTTTTCTTATTGTATCATTCATATTAAGAGAAACTGAAAAAGAAATACATGCAATTTGCATTTTATAACTTCAGTTTGTGTGCTAAAAGGAACGTTTAGGGAATTTCATTAGTTTGTGCTCTTTGTTGTTCATTCAAAAGTACTTCTATGCTCTATCCCTCATAGTTTGGATTTTCATTGTTGAAATTAAACGAAAAGAGTGTTTATCATTGTAATTGCATTCTTAGGAATTTCAGAACACATTTTGCTGTGAACCTTCAAAGGAAAACTTCTAAGAAAGATCAACTTAAAACTAACATCAATTAATCTAACAACGCTTTGGAACTTAACAAAACATCTAGAGGTCTAGGCTAGAGATGTGTTCTAGCTTCTTTAAACCTAGTGGCTGTTGTTTTCATTTAAGGTTCGGTGATTCCTCCTCTTTGATCCGATAAGTGCTAGTATGGACTTGTGCTCCCTGTACCATTGCGCATATAGTGGGAGACCCCAATAGCTTGAAATCCTTTATCCCTAAGAAGCCGAGTCTACAATCTTACCGATCGCAACACACTGAACACAGCGTTCGGGAAGATTGACTGTCGTACATAAAGTCCTTGGTAATTTCTCTTTCATTTATCACCAAGGGTATATGTAGTTTTGCGATTTGTCTGGTAAACCTTCTTGTCTAGAGTCTCCAGAGTAGTCACTTTTTTTCCTTTTTGACTGTTTAAAAGTAAAAGGATCATCTAAGCACTCGTCCTTTCAGTCTCATTAAAAATAGAAGGCGACTAGAGTCATCTTTTGCTTTTTCTTGACACTTTAAAACTGAAAAAGGGAAGTTGTGTTCTAGTGTCATTAAAATTAATTGACCACGAATAACATCCTTATTCCTTAGTTGAGTCTAAGTTGATAAAGTAATCCACAATGATGAAGGAAAGTCAACCCAAACCCCATCGTTCACGGAGAACAGCGAGTCAACCGCCTTTGCCTCCCAAAGCGACACCAATTCGAACAAAGCGGTCTCATTTAACTGAGTCTAGTACATAAAGAACTCCTAGTTCTTCATCTAGGTTATTTGAAACATTTGTTTTAACAACTATAGAGACTCCAGTTACTCCAATTAATTCTAGTACATTTGTTCCTAAAGAGGATGTTTTGCAGTTACCTGAGGATATTAGTGTTACCGGGTCTAGTGTCCACTCGGATGTTGCTATTCCCACTAAGATGGGTGGCTATCTTAGAAACGAACAAGTAAAGTCTACTTTCGTTTTCTTTTATGAAAATAAACAAGAGGAGAACCAAGAAGACCAACCTTAGTCTTGCGCTTGATTTCCACTCCTTCTTGATAGAGCTTCACCGCTTCTTCTTTGTCTGTCCAGCTTCAAAGAGAACCCGTGGAATCACAAAAACATACTACTATCGAAGAAACAAATATCTATATTCATAAATAACACAGGACTAGATGTGTGTTAACTATATAAATGCATATATAAACAAGTACACAAGAATATGGAAGAAAACTAGAATAGCTTTATTAAGATGAAAAGTAGCAAGAGGATTACAACCATATGTTCTGACCCAGCATCATCATCCAGCTAGGAAGCCCTTCTTCACCTCAAGAAAAGCTTAGATCACCCAACACTATGAATGCACAACAGAAAACCAACAACACTTCTCTATAAGATACAAAATTCCAGCCTCTGGATCTCTGTGATGAGGGATCCATATATAGATAATTATAGGGAGATGAGTCATCTTCTGGGGTCTTGATTAGTGTCTTCTCTCTGATAGTTCCTACTTCCACTTGGAGAATCATGATCTCTTACTCATCCCTGGTCGAAAATAGAGAGGCAAGTGACAGAGGGGAAGCTTCTGGAAGATTCCATGATCTTCCACCTCGCATTTTGTCCCTGCCATTTGTCCATTCCCGACCATCACACCCTACAGAGGAGAAATTTAGTATGCATCGCACCTTGTACACTGGGAAGGTGATATGCATTACACCCTCTGCACTGGGCTTTTAGTATGGTCCAGTTTTGACCATTTATGAGCAGTTTTTAGTGGAGAACTTCTGGGAGATGATGTAATCAGCTGACCTTATTCCTTTAGGCAGTGAAGAAACACTTTTAGGGACTTAGGAGCCCTCATTTTATGGACATTTATGATTGGGGTTGAAGTGCCCAAAAATGTCTATAACATGTTCTCAGCCAGAGGTTGTCTCTAGGGTAACAACATTTTTTGGCTCCATTGCCATGGATCGAAGAACAAAGTTATTTTTCTGTGGGCTTCTAGAAACCATTTATTTGTCTGATGAGAAAATATAGTGTGTTGGGTGCGTTTTCTCACCAAGTGAGAATACAAGTAGTAGTCTTGGATCTAAGAATACCCCACACGAGGTCAGATAGTTCCCAGCAAAAACCCCATCTTCGTATGACCCTAAAATATTGGTATCCAAAAGGGTTTGGAGTGAAAAAAAATCTCAAAAATCCACAACTACTACTTTTTCTGCTCTAGGTTCGAGTTTTTTCTCTCAAGATACTAAAGGTTCTCACCCGATCAAGTTGCAAGAAATTTGGATTACTCTGAAGGGGGTTTTATTCCTCTCGAGTCCTAGTTTTCTGAACCTACTCTTGAAGAAAACTCATTTGAGTCTGTTTCTTTTTCTTTCTGAGCAACCTCAGAAGTTGAAGAAATAAAAATTGTTCATTTTTCAGCCTCATATCAAACATTTCTTCAGTCACTCAGTGAGTTCCAATTTTTGTGATTCTTCCAACCTCTTTTTTCTTTCAAGCAAGAAATATTCTTCCTCCTCAAAATCATAATATGGTGGTTGTAGGGTTTCTTTTAAATCAATATGCTCCCTTAAATTTCCCCAACCCCTAAATGAAATGCCTTGAGATTATCTAAATTTGTTTTACAAGATTCACACGAGAGGATGAGTTTACGACTGAAAAGCATGTTTCCATTTTTTTTGCTTTTGTGGGAAATATCAATGTGGATTATCTAGATGTGGTGATGAGATTGTTTGTGTAGTATCTAGATGAAGAGAGAAAAAATGGTGCAAAACTCTCCCATCCAATTCAATTAATACCTAGGAGGAATTGGAAAATACCTTTATACAAACATGGGGAGAGAAAAAAAATCATGGTTACTTTTTGACAAAATTTAATGTTATTAAGAGGAAACCAAATGAAGAAGTTGTTGAATTTCTTAAGAGATTTAGAAAACTTTATAATAGTCTTCCATTAGAAATTAAACCACCCCATACAGGTGCAAAGGTGTTTTTTGTAGGGGCATTTTGATTAGATTTCAGCTTCACATTGAGAGAAAGAAGGTCTCCCACTGTAGATCATATCCAAACTAATGTATTCAAAATTGAAGATTTTTATTTATTTAATTTTTATTATTGATTATTTATTTACTTTATTATATTATATTTTTTATTTCTATTTATTTATATTTATTTATTTATTTATTTTTTGTTGCTGGGAAAATTAAAGAAAAATCTAAAGAAACAAATAAGAAGAAGGAAAATAAAGAAACAATACCTTCAAATCAATCAAAGGACTCACATGAATAGTGATTGGATGAAATGACCAAAGTCATTACAAATTTTTCCAATAAATTAGTAAAGATGGAGTTGGAAAATAAAAATCCTCTCAAACAAATCTAGCAAGGGCAGAATAGAAATTTCAATCCTCAATTTAGGATAGCACCATTGCAAATTATGCAGAGGGAAAGGAAATACAAATATTAGGGGCAACCTACTGTGTATCTTGAGGATGAACCTAAAGAAGTGGTGGAGGAAACTTTTAAATTTCAGGAAAATTAGTACTCTTCTTTGTCAGAGGAAGAAGGTGAGGAAATAGATGATGATAATTTGGATCCTGATTCACAAATTACACTGGGAAAAGAGGAAATTAATGAATATTGTAAAGTATTTGTAGATATGATGCAGGGACAATTACATAAAAAAATATTTCCTTAGATCAAGGAAGAAATTTAAGACTCAAGATCAAGTTTAAGAACAATCTAAACAACCAACCCAATAGACTATCCAGAAAGTTGATGATAAGGGAAAGTAGTATCTTAGAAAAACCTCATTCTAACTGTTGGAGCTCAAAATGTCATACAAATATCACTCATTACTATAAATTTTTCACCTATGCTTCCATTATATCACTCATTATTCACTACCATGTCACTTCATTTTCCCTATTGT
The DNA here is from genome assembly GCA_000404065.3 of Pinus taeda. NCBI lineage: Eukaryota > Viridiplantae > Streptophyta > Pinopsida > Pinales > Pinaceae > Pinus > Pinus taeda. Next base: position 11,685 of record APFE031184619.1, on the reverse strand, counting down.
TCATCATTAATGGGTCTCATTTATATCTTCCAAATATTATTTATTTTCAAGCATTTTTAAGAGAAATTATTGATTAGATATTAGAAAGTAATATATTTTACTTCATATATGGAAAGTGGATTGTTTTTGTGACATGTGTAGGTTCCAAGTAAGCTTCCAAGACACCTTAATGTGGTCTTGAATGATCAAATTCGAATTTGATAAGATAAGCCTCATGGAGAAGATCAAGGACAAAAGGGGGTTGTGTATCTAGATGGTTGAGAGATGTATGGAACTAAAAAGAGATTAGTGGATCATCATTATGAGTTTGTTATCTCATCCCATTGTATAAATAGGAGTACAATCTCCTTTATTTGTAATATTAGAATCTTCATTTGTAATCTTAGAGTTCCATTTGTAATCTTAAAGTTGGTTTGTACATCATGATGGAGATTTTGAAATAAATAATCATACTTTGATTTTGTTGCTTCTACATTTGAGTCTCCTTTGAAGTGGTGTGCTTGTGGAGTTATGGAGGGCCCCCATGGCCTCACTTGCATACTTATTTTAGGTATAATTTTATTTATGTTTTTATTTCATTTCAACTCTTAAGTTCTTGTTAGATATTCTAATTGTTGGAAGAGATCTTAAAATTTAGGTGTTCTTGTAAGGGAACCTTAAGACCTCCGACAAATTAGGAATCTCTCTAGTTTGTTTAGTTATTCGAAGAGATCTTGTCGAATGTGTTCTTGTAAGAGAACCAATAGATCTCAGACAAATTAGAAATCTTTCTACACCTATAGGTGGTACTTCTAAGTTTACCTTCCCAGGTTGAAATTAATTGAACTATAATTTTCATCCACATTTTAGACCAAACACTAACAAGGATAAACTTCTAAGACTCAAAAAATAAAGGTGAGTTAGGAAAAAAAGTTCAACAACTTGTTGTGAGTCAGCAGAATGTCCAGAAGGATAAACTCGTACAGGAAGAGCAAGAAAAAATAGGAAGAGAGATACATGCTTTTAATTTTCAAAAGGATTTGGAGAAGGTAAAGATCCCAATCCCATTGGTTGAGTTGGTAAACAAATCTTTTTGTAGAAAGCATATTTCAAACTTTATTAATATGTCTCAAGAAAGCGTTTCAGCAAACATAGTTAATTTATAGGAGGAAAGAGTAGTGGTTATTTTTTGTCCTTATGTCGAGGAAAAATATTCGAATACTTCTCTTTTTTATATTTCTCTTTTTGTTGATGATCTTATGCTTCATAATTGAATGCTTGACTCAAGGGCTTCTCACAATTTAATGCTTCTGAATGTGATGAAGCAACTAAATCTTCAGATCAAAAAACCTTACAAGGATCTGTATTCATTTGAATCTAAGAGAGTAAAATGTGTTGGGCTTATCAAAGACCTTGTGGTTTCTCTGGCTCAAAGTCTAGCCAAAAGTATTGTGATGGACATAGTAGTTGCAAACATCCTAGCTAGATTTGGAATGTTGCTTTCTAGATCTTTGGGAGCTAAGCTTGGAGGAGTATTAAAACTGGATTTTACTTATGCAAGAATTATAGTTTTTGGTGATGAGGAATTAAAACTGTACATGGATTCAATATTTTTCAAAACAATTACAAAGGAGGGGATTTCCAACAAGTCTCTTATTTACAATCATGAAAAATATCTTCCTTGTTTTATGTTGGAAGTGCATGAAGATATTGTTGAGGATATATAGGTGTACGTTCCTACAACAATTCAAAAGAAAGAGGTAGTACATAATGGTATTTGGAAATTTTATTTTGATGGAGCTTACTCCAAGGAAAGGAATGTTGCAGGGGTTTTTCTTCTTTCTCCCAAAGGTGAAATGATTCCCCTTTCTTATAAATTAGAGTTTTATCTAATAATAATATAAAAAAATATGAAGTTCTAATTCTTAGTCTGCAAGTTTCCAAGAACATGAAGATTGAATGTACATTTGCTTTTGGAGACTCATAATTGGTGGTAAAATAAATATGAGGGCAATGTCATACAAAGCACTCAAGGCTTAGAGCTTACTAGATTGAAGTTTGGGTGATCCAGACTTAAATAGGAACGCAACAAATTACAAAGATAACCATATACACAAGATGCAGCAAAAATAATACTTCATTTCATTAATGGAAAATACTGAAATGTGCTTCCAACCAGAAATGGAAATAAATCAGCTAGGGCGATGGTAGCTTATCTCTGAGAAGAGATGTGTGGCTACATGCCTCTGAACTGTGTTACAATGAGGCTCGAAGGCCTACTTATTGTTGAGAAACAATGGAAAACCCTTCACATTCCAAAACCTAACCATAGAAGATGAAACGCCAAATTGTGGGCCCCGTTTTTGGGTAAGTTGGTACATCAACTTCCCAGGGTCGCGAATTGGTCGTATTATCTCTGTTTGACGTGCATGATAGCCCGTTGGAAAGATCTCTCCGAGGAATACCACAGAAAAGGCAATATATTTCCCAAAAAAAGTCTTTTAGGGCCTCAAAATGGCTCTGGAAGTTTAGGACCTGAAAAACTGCTAAAAATAGTAAACTATGCTATAATGAAGGAAATTGAAAAAAACTGAAAGAAGCACTAGAGGGGATCCAAGTGGAATTAGTGGGTGGCCACCAATATCCACCTGGATCTTTCCTCCCCCCTTAGGAAGCAATGGTCCCCATTGCGTTGAGTTCCTCCATGAGATGAGGGAAGTTCTGCTGCACTTGGTCCCTGGTGAGCCACTTGCCCTGGTGAAGGAGTTGTCCTACTTTGACAACTCGATACAGTTGGATATTCTGCTGGCGAGTGTGATTGATCTGTGTGTCCATGATCTGATAAGTTGCAGCTTGTTCCATGCAAGCTGTATTTAACTCTGTGGGTGTGAGTTGTTCTGCAATGTCAGACGTGTCTAGTAATGGCGGAAAGTATGGCCGAAGGTAGTCGACATTGAACACCGGGTGCAGGCCAAGGAATGGGGGAATGATGAGCTCAAATACATTGTCTCCCACAGCCTTGGTAATGGTGTAAGGGCCATATCATAGTGTTTTGAGTTTCCGATAGGCTCCGGTAAGGTGTTCCTTTTGTAGATGTAACCAGACTTTGTCACCCACCTGAAACTTGTGTGGCACCCGATGTTGATCATGTCGTTGCTTGTACTTAGCATTTGATTTCTCCAGAATTTCATGGACTTGCTGGCGAATATGTTGGATGTGCTCAATGAAGTTGTTTTCCTTATCTGTTTTAGACTGGACATGAGCAAAATCTACATGAGTAGCTGCAAATGGCATGGTCACATCGATGGGACATAGTGGCTGG
>APFE031184614.1:22099-37776 GCA_000404065.3 Pinus taeda | reverse complement strand
ACAAAATGTAGGTTTTAACCCTGTACAAAAATTACCTGCATACGAATTCTAAAACAAAGAAAATAAACAATGCGAGAGCATAACACATATGCACAAAGATTTTCCCACGGATCCCAAAACCAGGACTACTAGCTTGATTTTTCATTATGTTACTTTCAATGTTACAATACATATTTATACATGCCGAAGCATCCAATACCATGCACTGAAAAACCATCGCGTCCAAAACCATGGACTGAAAACCATAGGTAGGTTTGCCCAACCTAATATAGGGTCCAAATTTTTTTTTCCCCAGGGTGGTGCCCCGAACCCCGTAGAGGGGGGCTACCCACCCCCCTCAAACCCCCCCGACAGGGGGGATTGCCACCCCCGCCGTGACCCCTCGCTTATGCAATCGGTGCAACCAAAGGGGGGCTCTGCCCCCCCTCTAACCCCCCTGTTCACTACGTAGGTTAGTCGTGGAAAGAATATAACACAACCCAACACACAGAACCACATGGTAAACGATGTTCCTGAAGGCACTGAGGTTTTTCCGGAAATTTGAAAATCACCTCGGACGCTGAGACCCAAGAAAGATAAGCAGGTAGCGGGAACAGTCTGCATGTCCTCGAGAAATCCGTGGTTTGGTAAGCTCTCAATGGAAGAAAAGGGCAAGAATGTCACCATTGAATCAGATGATGAGGAGGAGGACCTGCAGACTCTCATTGTTGAGGTAGAGGAAGTAGAGGATATGGAAGAGGACATCCAGCCGATGCGCTCTGCAGTGAAATTGCCTGAGTACATCCCTCTATGAAAAGGGAAAACCAAGATACCAAAGGATCTAGATGACACAAAGAGTGCACTCCAGACCCCACTCCTCCTTGATGGAATTGTGTTTGAGGGATCACACCTGGGCTGCATGCCCACAATGAAGTTCGAAGATTGGGAATTCGCGGATAGTGAGAAGTTCCCACACTTAGAAATGGAGAGCCTCATGAAGTAGATCATGGAGGGGTCAGTCACAAGATTAGAGCTGTGAAAATGGTTGCGCGGTGTGGAGAAGGCTAGATTGCTTCATCTGTTGTGGATACCACACTTTCACCGCACTCCCATCATTATTTTCATTATCAGGAAACTTCTTTGTCTAGTGCATGATGGGTACTTATGGCTAGAGGAGCCTATACCCATCACGGCGGATATTGTACATAGAATTTCTCGGCTTCCCTGTAAGGGAAAGGACCCCATGATGATAGTAGGAAAGAACAATGATTTCTCTCTCGTGGAAGCCATGAATAAGAAATATAAGCTCGAGAAGAAAAAGAGAGGTTATGCCATCAACAGGATAAAGGGGTGCACATAGCTACCCAACTCCTGTCATGGAAGGTAACAAGAAAATGCCACAGTGATGAAGTACCAGCACCGGTAGTTGCATTGGCCAAAAAATGCATAGAAGGGGTCCAATTCAATTGGGCTGAGTTCCTTTGCAAGGAATTCTTGATCAACTGCAAGGAAGCCCAAGAGAAATGTTATGTACCTAGGGGGGGTAATATGGGGTACCGAGGGAGGTACCCAAGGTAATAATGTAATAATGGGATGGGCCATAGTAATAAATAAGGTGGTTAACCCATGTCATGTAAGGGACCACAAGTAGTTAATAATAATGTAATGGGCCCATGGTATTAGTTGATGGTATGAGGGAACCATGGTAATGACCCATGGTATTGTATGTATGAGGCCTATATAGAGGCTAGAGACTCCACATGGAGAGACATGATGAAAATAAGTATTCTTGTATGAACAGGCATATGGCTTGTGGAGTATTCTCCTTCCTTAAGGAGTGATTGTATGGTGTTGCCCTACCTTAAGGGTTTGATCAATAAAGAATCATTTCATATTATATCTGGGTTTATTTGCATTATATTATATTTTCTTATCAGATCTATAATATTCTTAGGTTAGATCTACAACAAGTGGTATCAGAGCACTTTCTTGGGCACAAAAGTGGAGAATTTTTTTTTCTTTTTCTTTTTGCAGGATTTCAAGGGCGGCGAGTTTGCAAATCAGATCTGTACGTTTTGGTTCAAGATCTACAAAATCTAAGTGCAGATCTGTATTCCTTGTGAAAAAATAGCTGATTTCAAAAAAAAAAAATCGGTCAAATCGGGGTCCGGATGAAGGAGATTTCGTTGATTTAAAAATCAGTAGGGTTGCAGATAATTTTTCAGGGCAGCGAATTTTTGGCACAGATCTAGACATCTTGGTGCATGATCTGCAAGATCTAATTGCAGATCTGAAATATTTGTGAAAAAACACACAGTTTCAAAAAAAAAATCAAGCGAATCGGAGTCCGGATGAGGGAGATATCGCTGATTTAAAATCAGCACTTTTTTCAGAAATTTTGGGGTGACGGCGGGAGAGTAGCAGCGCAGATTTGGAATTCTAGTGCCTGGATCAGGATTTCTATCACATGGGCAGATGCAGAATGGTTGTTACATTTCCAAAAACAGGTTATAATAGAGATTCTGAGCAATATTGACGAAACTGTGACAATTTCAAAATTTCGCCAATTTTTTTTTATGATGGCGTACCTAGATCAGAGTTCAAGGGACTTGTATAAATTTGACGGTTCTCACACATCAACATGGCTAGCACAAATGGAGCAGTATTTCATATTGAATCATATCCTAGATGATTGTACTAAGCTTAGGGAGGGGACCCAGTACCTGGACAATGAACGATGGCAATGGGCGCTATGGCATCAACGTCGCAATGGACCTTTTGCGAGTTGGGCCCAATTTGCCAAAGCTCTTATAGAGCGCTTTGACCGTAAATCCAATCTTGTGGATAAGCACACACAGGCAGACACACAGCCTAGCAAAGCTGTTATTTTTATAGGAAAGAAGGAAACCAAGGAACCAAAAGGGTTATTTTTGGCTGGTATCTCAGTATTGCAGGTTCATGGATTGATTCAGAAGGAGAAAATCATTGTGTCTATCAATCCGAGTTGCAAACAAAATCTTATAAATGTCAACTTGGCAAAAAAATTGCAAGTCCCAACAAAACACATTGAAAATACACAAGTGGATGATGCAGATGTTCAAGTGTACAAGGATTTGAAGATTTCTATGGATAAATATGTGTGGCATGGTGATTTTTATGCTTCAGAGATGGATAATATGGATGTTGTTTTGGGATATCCTTGGATGGAATCCGTGGGTACTATCAATATTAATGTACAAAAGAAATTCCTGAAGTTATGGTATAAAAAGAAGAAAATTACATTACAGGATATTTCCATCCATAAACAGGTAGAGCACATGGAGGCTGAAGCAGAAGATGTTCCAGGGTCTGACATATCAGATGATGAACAATTGATGGTCGACAATCAGACACAAACAGAGGCTGAAGCAGATAAGGGTACAGGTGCTGATACATCAGAAAGGACTCAGTGGTTGAAGTCATATTGGAAAAGAAGACACCACAACAGGCACCTCACCAGGGTGAATTAAAGAAAAAGACACTGTGTTTTAAAACGTCAACATATCATCACCCACATCACCCCGCAAGACAACCATCAAGATGGCAACCAGTTAGTCACAAGGACAACAACCCCCATATGATGGATAGCGAGGAGCGAAGATCCACCTACTACACATCAACACAGAAGAGCTGCCATGGTAAACGTCCATATCAAGCGAGCGAGGCACCAACAAGATCGAGGGTTCACCTTTCTCTTGGATGGCTAGATGCACATGCATGGTATCAGTGGACTACTCTGTTGAGTAGATATTATTATTTATGTTCTTCCCATGTTTCGGGGACGAAACATGCTAAGGGGGGTGGAATGTTATATACCTAGGGGGGTAATATGGGGTACCGAGGGAGGTACCCAAGGTAATAATGTAATAATTTGATGGTCCATACTAATAAATAAGGTGGTTAACCCATGTCATGTAAGGGACCACAAGTAGTTAATAATAATGTAAGGGGCCCAGGGTATTAGTTGATGGTATGAGGAAACCATGGTAATGATGCATGGTATTGTATGTATGAGGCCTATATAGAGGCTAGAGACTCCACATGGAGAGATATGAAGAGAAGTATTCTTGTATGAACAAGCATATGGCTTGTGGAGTGTTCTCCTTCCTTAAGGAGTGATTGTATGGTGTTGCCCTACCTTAAGGGTTTGATCAATAAAGAATCATTTCATATTATATCTGGGTTTATTTGCATTATCTTATATTTTCTTATCAGATCTATAATATTCTTGGGTTAGATCTACAACAAGTGGTATCAGAGCTACAACAAGCAAGGTAAGACCTTCCACTACGCGTTGTTTTTTCTATCCATTTTGCTGGTAGCAGGAGAAATATTGGAGAATAGTCAGTTCTCGAGCATTGAGAAGGACTTACTAGAGGCCTCAAATTATGTGTTGCTCGGGGCTACCAAGGATGCAAAGTGAATTTGCAAGACAAAGATCTTCTGGGTGCTCATGGAGGCGAGCGTCCAAATGTGGATTAATAGGTGGCCTTGCCTATCCCCCACAGTGCATAATAATCTGAGGAGCTTTTGCAGACTTCAAGGCAGACATGCACAATATTTACATCAAGGCTTGAAAGGATCCGGTGCAGCAGTGGACCAAGCTCCCCTTCATCGCCACAGATGATGCAATTTTTACAGTGTTGTAATCATGGCATCCCGAGTGATGTGCCTCAAATTTGGTGGAGTTGGACATGACAACAACATAGAAAAGAAAGGATGAGGCCAAGGTGTGTGTCACATAGCTGGCTGAGAAGAGGTGCAATGAAAAAGCAGCAACAGAGGTAAGGGCAGCCTGCGAGGTAGCAAAGGCAGCCGCATAGTAGGCAAAAGTCGCGGAAGTAATAGTAGCAGCACAGACAATAGATGCCACAACAACACAGGAAGAGGAGGGCTAGGAATTGTTTACAAGATAGGAGGTAGAGGAAGGCACAGACCCAGGTACAACTTCCACCCAAATCAAAAGGCCGCACTTCACAGAGAGATTGGGTCCATGGAAAAAGGTCAAGGCCTCCAAATTGGCCATCGACCCGATCACGTTAACAGAAGATGACCTCTACGACATCGGTGAGATGGTTCACGAGGTCACCAAGGAAGTGCTCCAAGAAGCCATGTTGGATTAGCAGACAGTGTTGGGGGCCCTAAGGGTGTAACTGCAAGAACTACAGGTGTGGTACCCATAGGAAGGAACCGTAGCCACCTACATCGCAGCAGGCACATCAGTAGCAGAGAAAATGCTACACGCAAGGATGGCCAACACCATAGTGCTACCAGAAGGGGTGCCAGTAGTAGAGAATGAGATCGACAAAGCCACAGTTGGCAGGATCAAGGGACTTGGCCTTAATTTGGCTGCCCTTTCGCGAGACACCCTATACCAACTATAGGATGGAATAACAGTAGAGCTCCATGCCAGGGAGGGTTGCACGATTCAGGTGATGAGTGAGCAAAAGATCAACATCGAACAACTCAGCCTACAATGTGACGAAATGGTGTCACAAAACCAGCAGTTAGTGCAGGAAGTTGATGAAGTGTGCCGACGAGTCCAAGAGTTGTTTGTCACCACGGACCTACCAACAGAAATGCAGATCCACTATTTGGAAAGTGGAGTCTAAAACGTGCATGAGGAAACAACATGTGTAGTTGGAGCTGCATCTCTAGATTGCCGAGCTGCGACTGAGGGCACAACCTTCCACTGCTTTGGAAGTTTGAGAGCAGCGCATTAGCACTATCCAAACAGGATTGGAAGAAATTGGAAAGCCAGTGCAAGATTGTACCAGTATGTTAGACCAAGCCTTTGAAGTCCTCACATCCTTGCAAGAGGACCCCAACATACAATGCCTAGAAACAGAGGCACGTGAGCTTTAGGACTAGTACGACAATGTAAGAGGAACTACGTAGATGGTCATCCTCACTCAATGGCTCACAAATATGCAGCAAGCAAGGGCATTGAAAGAGTAGGTGGATGCCATAAGATAGAAGGAGACACTTCTCAAAGCGCGCATCTAGCCATGGATTGACGAGGCCTTCACCATTATGGCAGACGTCGAGGGCAACTTCGCATAGATGCAGGGGCTCTATGCGCTAAGGGAAGGATTTGATCCTCATAAAGAAGCATTAGAAGAGTGCATGCAGTAGGTCCATCAAACCATAGAATAGTGCGTCGCAGACCTCCGAGTAGTACGGGACCAATTGGAGGGACTCTGCACTAAGATCGCTATGCCAACTGAGTGACTTGGGGACGAGTCACGATGATTGTGTTGGGGGCCTGTTGGGCACGGAATCCCCCCCACAGCATGTTTTGGGGCTCAAAGCCCAAGTTTTGGTTAGATGTGCTGTAAAACTCCACAAATTACGGAGGTGAAGTATAGGTTGAGTCATAGGGATTTCCGCACTAAGTTTTTTAATGTGATGTAATGTCATGTCGACCTACCCATGGTCCACGGACCATGGGATTGTATCAATAGAGCGAGGCTCTAAGTTGTAAAGATAGCGAAGTAGTAGATGAGTGAATAAAGAGATAGAGCATAGAGTCTAAGTGTATTGGGTCATAGTAGTAGGAAGAGGCTCTGCAGTTGAGTGTGCAGAGGCCTAGTAGAGTCCGCAGCTGAGTGCGTGGACCCCTACAGCTGAGTGCGCAGGGTGGTGTCAAGTTTGTAACTTTAAACAAAGAATAATACAGAGAATTTGATTCCAAATTCTGTGCATCTTCTTGTGTATTGCATTCTATACATTTATATTGTTTTGTTTATCGCGCACACTTATATGATTATTGGATATATTATTAATTATCAGTAGTCTTACACAGATAAGTTAAGTAATCGGGTAATAACTGGTTAAATAGTAGGGAAATTGGGTATAATACAGATTGCGCCTTGAGTAGGGTTGTGCAAAGGCAACATCACAGGTTGTGAGGATGCGCATAGTGACGTGCATGCAGGGTCAAACCACAGACTGCCAGAAGCTCATCAGACATCCCCAGGGTGTAGAAACCTGGTTCTAGCACCCTCCCATACTACTTCGGGTGAGACCTTAGTTTGCGCTCAATGGAATATTGCCGAAAGGGCCAGCAGTACTGGGATTTGTTTGGCTAAATCACCTCTGAACCTGGGTTAGGCCCATACAAGCCAACATAGCCTAAGGGTGATAAGGCGTGCTTTTCTAGTGATATACCTAAAATTCCTCTATTAGTGCGTTGATCGTTTCATTCAAAAAGTGTGTATGATCACTCATCAAAATATTTGGACACCCAAATTACGTCAATACATACTCAAAGAGGAACTTTGTAGTAGTCATGCCTGTGCAATCCATCACAGGCTGTGCCTTTTCCCATCGAGTTAAATACTCAGTCACAGTGATAATGTACCGTGCTCCTATCTTCTTCACTTGGGGCTGAATGGGTCCCACAAAATATATCGCCCATTTCTCAAAAGGTTGTAATGTCATCTATGGGTTCATAGTCAGCTCATCCCTCTGCGATGGCCTACCAGTCCTTTGACACACATCACACTCCCTGTAGTAAGCTTTTGAATCTTGATGGAGGGTTGGCTAGCACAACCTTGCACATAAAATCTTCTGTGCGGTTGCCCTTCTGACATAATGCCCTCCTGTGGTGCCCACATGAGCGTCCGTGAGGATACTGCTCCTTTCAAACTCTGGTACATATCATCATAATACTTCATCAGACTCCATTTTGTAGAGATGGCCAGAAATGACAAAAAATTATGTCGCATGCACCACTAACTCCTTATTCTGCTGGATGGTGTAGCCTTTTGGGGGGGTTCTTGTTGTTAGGAAGTGTATGATGTCTTTAAAGTGACCGTCTATGATGTGCACTGCAAATAGCTACGCGTCAGACAACCCTTCCTCCAAATTAGTGGGCTCTTCCCCCATTTCGATGTACGACAGATGGCGTGGTTCCACATTCAGTCATCTAGGATTCACAATAACCTCAAAATCATACTCCTGGAACAATAACAACCACCTACAAATTCTCCCCCCCAACACAGGCTTATTAACTAGGTATTTCAATGCAGAATGATCCGTATACATCTTAAAATGTCCATTAAGAAAATATTCTCGAAACTTCTGGAGTGTGTATACCATGGCTAACCCTTTGCACTTGGTGGTGGAATAGTTCTTCTCAGCCTTGGATAACCTCCTGCTTACAAATGCTATAGGATGGTCCAATTCTCCTTCGCCATCCTATTTCAGTATTGCTCCTAGTGCTATACATGGCGCGTCTACATGTACATAAAACTCCTTCTTCCAATCTGGGAAGACTAAAATTGGTGCAATGACCATTTTTCCTTTTAATACATCAAGGCTCTTCTAACAATCATTGTTCCAACAGAACATGACATCCTTTTTCCAACAATTTTTGCGTAGGCACGGTGATATGGGCATAGCCCTTGATAAACTTTTTGTAATACTCGATATGTCCTAGGGTTGCACGCAATTGTTTCACACTCCTTAGTGCCTCCAAGTTAAGTATCACTGTGATCTTTGCGGGATCTACCATCAGTCTCTATCTACAAACCACATGACCTAAGAAGGTCCCAAAAGGGACACAAAATAGGCATTTATTCATATTGAGTGCAATCTGGTACTTTTGACAAGTATCTAGCATCAAGCGCAAACTTGCCACATGGCGTTTTACCAGCCCAAACATAGTCCAACCATCAAAATACACCTCTAGAAACTTATGAATAAATTCCTTGAATGCAGCAATGAGTACACACAAAAAAAATCGCAGGCACATTCTTCAATCCAAAAGGCATTATAGTGTATTGAAAACATCTCCACTCATTCGTGAAGGTCATCTTACTTCTATCCTCAAGCGTGATTTTGATCTGATGGTACCCAAAGAACCCATCAGTGAAGGAGTATGCTTCCTGGCCACCTACATTATCCAATACCTCATTAGTGAACAAACTCGAGAAGGGATCATGACAAGCATCATTCAACTTATTGAGATCTACGCATATCCTTATTTCATCATTTTTCTTCTTTTCCTATACCACCATTGGGCTCATCCAGTCAGATTCTTCTACGGGCTTAATGATTCTTGGCACTAGCATCTTGTCTAGCTCTAAGTGGACCTTCTCCTTATATTTCGGATTGAGACGGTAAGGTCTTTTCTTAACTAGCTTCATGTCGGGTTTTAATGTGATCTTCATAACGCCCAGGTTCCCTATTATCCCTTTTAACTACGTAAAATTGGTAGGGAACAAATCCTGGTATTCGGCGAGCAATTTGGTGACCTTATCTACCAATGCGTCATCCTAGTAATCTCCAATCTTCACAAATTTGGGCTCCGCCTCCGTACCAATATTTACCTTTTTTTTTTTAGTGGTGCATTATATCAGGATTCTTGATCTGTGGTCCCTCCATCTTGCGGTGACCTTTGGTTTTAGGGATATTAATCTTTTGTGGATCCTCATCTTCTTCTTCATCAATCACGTTATAGCATTTCAGTGCATGGCTTAGCTGAGTAGTCCAATCCGGTTGAACTAGATCCAAATGATCCTACGGTATCCTAATAATTGTTTCTTTAACTTCTTGTAGCAATTTGTCATTACAGTCAAACCCGTCTTCGAAGCTACAGGGTCATTATGAATCCTTTGCATAGAATATCCCATTCACCTGTACCATGGTGGAGCATTGTCTCCAAGTATTAGTTCATCGTGTATGATAGAACAAGTGCACCCATTCAGGTTGGGACTTCACTCCATAAGCCTTAGCCTATTTAACCATGTGTGCATGTGGATCATCCTTCCCATCATATTTGTTTTTCATTCATACCTTTAGCTTCCCAAAACATGTTCTCATCATCCTCCTACACTCACGCCAATCGTCAAAACTACCCTTGTGCATACCCAACTATCTCATAGGAGTAGCGCGCAGTGCCCAGTCCAAAGCCTGGAAGCACTGCTTCTCTGGTACTTCCCTCTCAAATGCATCCAAAAATACATCTACATCATTCAAACCATCATAATTAGGCAAATTTCTTACCTCTGACAACACACAACACAGTCACCAGGTCATCATGTTACAACGTAGTGTAGTTAATTCATGTAGTCGATTTTGCCAACGCTCTAATTCTTCATCAGAGTCTAAGGTGCAGGAACTCTCACAATCATGCAATTCATCCTTCCATTATCGGATTCACCCAACCTTGGTATCATGCTTTTATATTATATATGCAGTCCAAATCGTCATCACTCTCGTAATCGTGAACTGGTTTAGTATAGCACGATCCTTCAACAGGACCTAGGGATTCTATTACACGAAGCAATTTCTTTTCAAATATAATTTTTCGCTTCTTTAGGTTGATTACCATGTTCATGTTAGTAGCCCAATCAATGCCAAGGAGTGCAGGGTAGGGGTTTTTGTCATCCACATTTTCTATCACTTCGAAGTCAGCTGATGTGCTCATGCCTTCAATGTCTACATTTACTCCTTGCAGCCATCCCATGGAGATGATCTTCTGCTAATTTCACATCCTTAAATGAATCGGAGACCACTGCAGCATGGGTCTTCCCATCCACTCCCAAGTATGCTTTGGTAAAACATTTGTGTCTGACCCCAGATCCAAAATAACATGATCCATTTCATATTCTCCTATCTATGCAGTCAGTCTCATCTCACACCCTATCCTTGCTTTATTCTTACCAATCTTTTGTACAACACGTAGTTCACCTAGAGTGTTTCTGACACATCTATTTATAAGCTCCCATAACCCCTTCATAGCCTTGATATCATGCAATAGATTCATGCAGGTTTCTAGAAATGTAATAAGCATAAAAGGGTCCATTTCCTAATCAGGCTTATCCCCATTCCCTGAGGTAGAGGCCTCAGCGAAGCTCTTCTTTGTTTCCATGAATGTTTCGCGTGCACACTCCAAATCAAATTCAACCTACTTTACTGGAGCTTTGTGAACCCATGCGCTATCTTCAGGATATTTCCCCTTATCATTCCCTGTTGCAATTCCACTTCGCGAGGCTAAGACCTCATCATCATCATGTTCTGAGTCGACTACGGTGGAAGCACCCCTTTTTCACATATTATTGCTATCAATGTAGGACAGTCCTCCATCTCATGGTCAAACTGATTGCAATATTTGCATGACAGATGCATTGGGTTAGTGCATTCATCGGTATAGTGTCCTGGTCCTCTACTATTGTAGCAGATTAGTTGTCCTTGACCTCTACCAGGTCCTCCTCCGGCTCGCCCTCGTTCGCGCCCCTGAAAGCCTGTTCATGCCATCCCAACACTCTAGTCAGGGGGGTTCATTTCTTCCTAGAGTCATAGGCTGGTGTTCTATGCATCATCAATTCATAACTTTGGTAGTTGTGCTCATCATACCCTATTGACCTGCAGAAGTTGCAAAACATTTGTTGTGGTGTTTGTACAAACTTCTGCAGCAAATGGAAATTATCAGTTGTATGTTTCCCTGCTACTTGACATATATTGCACCACAATGCAGGCCCCATGCTCGATCTTGCTTGGGCTTCTGGAATCAAAGGCATTGGTACTCCTGCCATATAGTTTGCAAAGATCAGGCAATGGTGTTTGTCATTCCCTTGACCTTTACATTTCAGGCACCATATTTCTTTACATGCCTTTGGTTGAATTGTTCTATCCTGCTTCAAACTTTACATTTTGAGGAAAATATTTTTCAATTATGCATGGATCTGTTGAACCCCTAAATTCAGATCTTGCATTAGCATTTCATGCAGTCTTATGGAAATCTCCAAGGCCTCTTCCTAAGTCGTAATCTTCTGTTGTGATAGTGAAACGCTTAGGTGTGGCAAGAGCGAAGCCACGAACCATTCACGGTGTTTTCCATCTATTAAGTTCATATTAGATTCACAGATTTTACACTTCAATCTATGATCCAATTCCCAAGGTGTCTTACCTAGTTTCATTGTCATTTCTTTGAACCCCATAATCAATTGTGCCTTGGATTTAGGCCTATTGAACTCTTTATTCAGCGTGGTATGGATCTCTACCAACCCAGCATTTGGGTTATCATTAGAGTAGTTGATGTACCAAGTTAGAATGTGATCCTGAAAAGCACTAACTAATGTTTCCTTCTTCATGTGATCATTTGTGACACCATGAGCTTCCCATACAGTTTTCATGATGAAAGAAAACTAGTTTGGATCCTCATTTCCCAATCCCTTAAACAAAGGTAGCTTCACTGAATTAGCGTTGTTGAGTTGCGGTGGAGGTGGTGGTGGTATGGGCGAAGTCACAGGTGATGGTGGTGAAGTTGGAGGTGGCGTAGGTGGTGGTGGTAGTCGCGGGAATCCCTATCTTATTAACTAAATTGCACTTCACAGAGAAGCCTGCACTAGTCCCTCTTCATCACCCAATGGAGGTGAAATCAGTGGGCTATATTCAGGACCCTTTCTTCCTTTGTTTTTGTAAGTCTTTCCACTTCGTGTGGCTCCAAACATAAAGGTAGTTGCATAACCCATTTTTCTTATAATAACATCTTAATCCAGGTATTTAAACACTTCAAGTACTTACCTCGCGGACCTTTGTAAAAGTGTTGCTTAACCTCGATGTAACTAATTCATGTATCGACCATGAATTTAGTCACAGATCCTCCTATGATGCGATCGAGGCAATGATCAACAACATGGGTGATCTTATCCTTAGAGGCTTCCAATCTTTGTACTAACTATAGGGTCTAGATAATAAGACTGTCAAGTCTCCACCTTCCTTAGCTATCCGCTAGATTCGCAATCCACTCATATAATGCAACTAGAAAGGAACATAAAAAGAGTTCATGGATTTCTGTATATCGGTACCTATCCAGCCACTAATTCTTTGTTAGTCATGGATTTTTGTTCTCCTGCACCGCGAATTCGTGGATCTTCCTATCTAGCGAGTCTTGGACCTCTTTCTTAGTTGGATTCGAGGGATATGACATCACACGTCTCTCATGCATATTATGGTCTCAATAATGGAACCATTTGTTAGATTTGTGGGGCCTGACCCAGGTTCACCATTAGTTAGCAAAACAAATCCCTACACTATTGGCCCTTTCGGCCTTAGCCCACTAAGCGCGAACCAAAGTCTCACCCGAAGCAGTATGGAGGGATGCTGGAACCAAGTTTCCACACCCTGAGATGGTCATGATGTTGGTTTATACCCTCTATTCTTACTTTCACGAAGGTTGTTAAGCTCCAAGGCTCTGTCAATCTCCCCCTTTATTTAACCTTTTAGTACCCCCGCGAAGGTGTATGATCAACCTTCGTGCGGCCTTAACTCGTGATCTAGGTATTTTTGCGGAGCTATGACAAGATACTGTATAGGTTCCCAATTTATCTTAAGGGTTCTACTTATCTTACTAACTAGTCGCAGTTAGCACCGTGTAAACTGATATCCTTATTTACGTTCAATTAACCAATATAATCACATATATAAACATTGTAAATTAAACCAAAAATGCAAAATAAGCAGATGTATTAACAAGAAATAAATACACAAAATTTGCAGAATACTTCTCTTTATTGATATATTTAGAAAAATCAGACTCTATCTTCCCTACGCACATAGCTGCAGGGGTCTACGCACTCAGCTGCAGACTTCCACCCTAGGCCTCTGCACATTCAGCTGTAGAGCCTCTACCTATGCTAAGACCCAAAACACTTAGAATTCTCTACCAAGACTCCTTCATTCTTCGATCCAACTTAACTAACTACTTAGAGCTACTTACTTTTCTTCTTTTTATACAATCCCATGGTCCGTGGACCATGGGTGGATTTTACAGCCGACTTTACAAAATAAGGGAAGACAACCCTTTATGACTCTTGACACCTTCGTGCTCCGTGACCACAAAATGCAGAGACTTTACAACTTTATTACAAAATTGTCCCAAAATATGGGCTTTTAGCCCCAAAACTGTCCTTGGGGGAACTCGTTACCAACACCCATGCCTTAGTCCATTTTTCTAGATGATCTTGCGGATCATCCTTTCCATTATACTTCTTAGTTATTCTGGTGTTAGCACGCCCAAACCGTAGCTTCATCATTCTTCTATAATCCCGCCATCCAGCAAAACTATCCTTATGTGTACCCCAGCATCGTGCAGGTGTAGCGCGTAGTGCCAAATCTAATGCTTGGAAGTAGTGGTCCTTAGGTACCTCATGCTCAAATTCCTCCAAAAATAGATCTAAGTCAGTTAAATGATCATAATAAGGTAATTTTATTACCTCCGACAAAATGCAACGCAACGCCTTCGTCATCATATTGCATCACAATATAGAAACTTCATGTAAGCAATACTTCCAATGCTCTAACTCCTCATCTGAATCAGAGGTGCAGGAACCATCCCAGTCCCATGCAATTCACCCATCTACCGTCAGATTGATACAACCTTGATATCACACTGTTATCTTGTAAATTTGATCCAGTTCATCATCACTTTCTTCATAATCGCAGATTGGTTTAGTATAGCATGCCCCTTATACCAGATCTAGTGGCACTATAACTCAAAGCAACTTTCTTTCAAATGAGATTATCCTCTTCTTCAAATTAATGACCCCATTCATATCAATAGCCCAGTCAATTCCTAGGAGCACGGGGTAGGGATTATTGTCATAAAAAATTTCTATACCTTCAAAGTCTGCCATCACACTCGCACCCTTAATGTCAACTGTTGCTCCATATAATCATCCCATGGGGATGATTTTATGCTAGTTCACCATTCTGAGTTGAATTAGAGACCACTCTAGCACATCTCTTCCCATCATTTCCCATGCCTGTTTCGGTAAAACTTTTGCATCGAACCTCAGATCCAAGATGACCTGATCCATTTCATAATCACCTATTTATGCTGTTAGCCTCATCTCTTGCCCTGTTTGTTCCTTATGCTTCTCAATATTTCTAACCACATGTTGTCCATCAAGGGATTCCTCTTTGTTGGCGCATTTATTTATTAATTCATGTAGGTCTTCCACAGCCTTGCTATCGTGCAACAATTTCATGCAAGTTTCCAAAAACATAGTGAGTACTAAGGATCAACCTCTGTAGGTGCATTGATTTATTGCAGCTTGTTTTGGCTTCCTGAGGTGGAGGCCTTATTGAATCTCTTCTTGTCTTCCATAAATGTTTCCTTAGCACGATACAAATCAAAGCCTGACTTCTTTCTCTGGTGCTTTGCGAAGCCATCCCTCTTCTTTAGGTTATTTACCTTTATCAGCACCAGTCGTCATTCCACTTCTTACCACAATATTAACGTTTTTATTTTCTTCACGAGGTTTAGCCCTCATCATCTGTAAATTATACGTAGGTTGCTGAGGCTGCATTTTCTTCTCTTACATTTTAGCTATTAGCATCGTGCATTCTTTTATAGTATGGTCAAATTGTATGCAATATTGACATGATGGGTGTTACACTGAAATTTGTCACCATGACTATCTGCAGTTAATATGGCTCCATCAATAGTCATATTATCCTCCTTGTCAAGCCTAATACCTCTGCTCTTCATGTCAAACTTCAAAAAAGAGAGAAAGTCACTAAAAAGCATGTTTATCTCTGGGTACGCAGGTTCTCTCTACCTTGCCTGCGTGTACGCATCCCAAACTCATTATACCTGCGTACTTGTACGCTCTGTAAGCCAAAGGATGGGTGCGTACCCCTGTAAA
>APFE031184613.1:0-17582 GCA_000404065.3 Pinus taeda | reverse complement strand
CCATAGCCAGTTTTCATCATTTTTGCTTGAATAACACTATTGTTGTCTTCCCTTGAGTATGTATAGGTTGTTTGGAGTTCTTGTCCCCTTAATCATGGTTTTCGCTATATCAAGCTCATGAACAGCACATCCATTTGATCAAAACAATACTTCATTTCCTTGATCACACATTTGACTCACACTCAACAGATTATACTTTAAGCCATCAACATACAAAACATTCCCAACTTTAACTTTTTATTTCAAGAAATTAGAGCCTTTACCTTTTATGACAGCAGGGAATGTCATTTCCAAAAGAGACACTCTTCTCCTTTTCTAAGGCATTATATGAGTGTAACTCTTTTTTTGTCACCTGTCATGTGTTTTGAGCATCCACTGTCTATGTACCACCAGTTTTCTTGTCCTTCTGCATACAATGCTATACCACATATTTCTATTTGTGGTTCTTTATTTCTCCATATTTTGGGATTTAATGGAGTTTTCTCTTTTCGAGCTATTTGCCAAAATTTACTCTTGCATTCAGATTCTTCATGGCCAAAGTTGTTACAGATTGAACATTCTATTTCATTTTCAAGAAGAGAAAAGCTATTATAGGAACTTTTCTTGATCCCTGTCACATTCCTTTGATTTTTTGTTTCTCTAGTCATGAGGATTTTATAAGAAACACATTGAGTAGCTTTGTGTCCAAAATTATGAGATGAGAAACATTGACCATTAAAGAAGTTCCTGCGATTATCGAATCTACTGACCTCTTGATTGTAGTTGAAGTTCCTCCTACTGACCTGTTGATTGATATTCCTTGAAGCAAATTGAGTATGATTTACGTGAGGTTGATTTTGACTTTTGTTCATCCTTGAAGTAAATTGAGCTTGATTCACCTAGTGATATGCATTATGCCTTTGCTGATGATTTTCGAACTGTTCACTGCTCTTTGTTGCATCACAATATCTTTTAGTGAAGGTTGATGGTTTCTGAGATGTTTCTTCATTATATCCAAGACCCGTCTTTATCAGAGGAGAGTGCTGCAATTAGATAATTTCATTTAAGGTTTCTTATCCTTTAGAAAATCTAAGATTGAGAGCTTTTGTTTTCTCAAGATCCTTTCATAGATCCATAATTTCACATTCTAACTTTTCATTGTGTTTTTCTGTTTTACCAAGTTGGAATGTCAAGGTATCTATAATCATATTCTTTTCATCTAAACATATTTTGAGTTTAGAGATTTCTTCATAATGGTCATCTTCATCTAAAGGATCCAAAAAATCATCATCTTCATAAGCCATCAGAGTTCTATAGTCATTACTATTTTCATCTTCATCACTATTTGATAACCCGTCACTATCTTCATGAGTATAGTAGCTCTTTTTACTTACACTTTTTTTTCCATTCCATTTTGTAGTTTCCTTCCCTTTATCATATTTACCTTTACAATGACGTTTGGTAGCATAATGACTGACTGTACCACAAGAAAAACATTTGAACGGTAGTTTACCTCTGAATCTACCGGAACCACATTGAAGATTCTTGACAAAGTTCACTTCCTCTTCTTCTTCTAAAATATGTCACGATTCATTGAGTTCTTCTTTTCCTTTTGTTGAAGATTTAAATGTAGCTTCTCTCATATCTGATGGACCTCCTTTTCTCATCTCAAAAGTAGTTAAGATTCCGTGAAGTCGTGTCATAGTAATAGTCTGTAGATCGTGCTTTTCTTCTATGGCAAATAATTTTGATTCAAATTTATCAGATAAGGATCTTAAGACTTTTTCAACTAAGGTAACCTCCATTATCTCTTCACCCAAATTCTTCATGTAATTAACAATCTCATCTATACGTAAGAAGTAACTAGCTACACTTTCATCATTGTGCATCTTGAGAGATTCGTATTGAATTCTGAGAGCTTACTGTTTAGCACGTTTTACCTGAGACTCTCCTTTGTAGCTTAGAACGATTTTCTCCCATATTTCTTTGGCTGATTTGAGCTACATAACTTTGACAAACTCTGATTATAAAAAACTTCACAATAGTGTATTGACAACCTTGGAATTGGTTTCATATTTCTTTTTACCTGTTGCATCTGTAGGAATTGTTGATGGAAATGTATATCCTCCTCCCATGATTTCCCAGACATATATTTGAAGAGATTGAAGGTAGGTTGTGGTTCTTACCTTCCAATAAACAAATTTTCTCCCATCAAAGATTGGTGGTCTGATGGATCCTCCGCTTTCTTGTTTCCTCATGATGATGAATCTTCCTTCAAGTGATCAAGCTTCTTCTGAAGGATCTTCTCTAATACCAAATGTTGAAAATAATATTGAGAGGAGGTGTGAATCAGTATTATCAAACTAACAAATTTTTATTTCCATAATCATATTCATATACACTACTTTAGTGAAGGGAACTCACATGTACACGCAACTGTGTTAAGTGCAACTAGCGTATATCTAGAAAACTTATGATTTAGTTAATTCTTCATATTTTGATCTTTAATCAGTGCATCAGAACCATGCAAATAGTAACAAAGTGGAGTAAAAAAAGAACAAATCATCACACATAAGAAACACACATGAACACCAAGATATAAGGTGGAAACCCAATGTGGGTGAAAACCACCTGCTGTAATCATCTTTGTCTTCTTTTAATAATAAGAAAATTCTATTTACAATTTTTGTACTAGTGCAGTCTTATACCAGTACGCACGCTTTTACCTGCAGAAGGTTGCAACCTTCTCTTTTCTTCCAGGGATGATGTTTCATTAATTTTTAGACTAGATCCATCAACAACATCATTCAACCATCAAATATATATGCATCAACCAAACTCCTTTCAAACCAACCACAACCGAATCAATCAATCACTCTAATCATTCAGAATGTTGTCACTATAATACAGTAACTAATAACCTAGAACACTGCAACAACAAGCCGAAGCAACTAAAACATATTTTATAAGCTATACACTACTTCAATGTGTTGAACCTTTGTGCATACGGTCTTTCCTCAAGGTGAACCTGTGTACAAATCTGCAAATCAAATTTAAGATGTATACGCTATTTTGATATACAAAACATGCGTTTGTACGAGCCTTTTCTAAAGTGAACCTGTGTACAGATTTGTAATTGATGATTTAAATATTACAACAATTCCATACTTCAGTCATATCTAGATCATCACATTTGCATACTACAACATGCGCTAGTTATTTAGATAAATGATCAAAGCACATAAAGATGATTATTTTCAAGTATTAAGATCCTGATACATCATTAGATATTATCTTTCGTCAAGTGCTAAGGTTCATCCTTGGTTCAGGTCCAATAATGCACCATAACCGACTAACCTGCATATTATATCTCACCCTTCATCAGATATTCAATACTTGAGTACCTTGCCCTAATGATCTTCTCCTCCTTTTATAGTTTTAGACCTTGCTCAATATCATGGACCAAAACCATTTAGGATCAATACCTTGGATCAAAATACCATGGACCAAATACTTTTGACCAAAAATTTAGTTTTTCAAGGTATATGTGCCTTTCCATCTGTGAAAGTCCATGTGTACATATACGTGCCTTGAATATAGTGAACCCGCGTGTACACGTGACTTGGCCAATGGTGAACCTGCGTATACCTTTATTTCTTCATTTTGTGAAGTATGATCTGTAACTTTGTGTTGTTAACCTGCTGCATTATGATCTACCATCTGAGTGAGTTTCCATCAAGGACAACACCTGTGTCATAATGCAAACAAAGGTGGTATGCCCTCCCTTAACTAGGTTGTTATGGTAATCCAAATTTTACTAGAGGAACTTTCTCAACTTCGGCATAGAAATGAAATATTAATAAAAGCTAGTGAAGAGCAAGGTAAATTGATTAGAGATTGGACAGAGAAATCTAGTCATAAGAGTATGGAACCAGTAGGGTTAAAATATAAATAGCCAAGATTTTCAATAGACAAATTTGAAAGTGAGGAGGAAGCTAAAAAATTGGATTCTAGTAATCAGAAAGTCAGGAAAAGGAAGGAATTCAGGGGGGGTTATGGAAGATAAAAACCCCCCACCCTTGATGGAGAGAAAGAAGAATATGTTGAAGCCTAGATTTTAAATATGGTTAAATACTTTCAAGTGTATGAATACGAAAGAAACTTGAAAGAAAGGTTAGGAATTCAAAAGTTACAAGGAAACACCACTCTCTGTTTGGAAGAGACAAAGATGGTACATATACTAAAAGAAAAGGCAGTATCGTGTGAAGAAATTGAGCATAAATTCAAAGCCTTCTATTTGAATGAGAGGTACTATGATGATTCGGTGAAATAATTCAATGAACTAAGGCTAGGACAACTTACCATGGATGAATTTGTGACCAAGTTCACCAATTTACTTTGATATGTGACTTACTTTCATCAGGAAAATGTGAAGGTTAAAAGGTTTTTGAATTGTTTATCAACTATATACAAAGAAATAATTGAATTTGATAACCCTAGGACTATGGATGAAGCATTCAAAAAGGCAAGACTTTGTTATCACCAATTTTGAAACCGAAGTAAGGGTTGTCAACATTGGAAGAACAAGAATAAAAACAAGGTGGGGGTGAGCCTAAAGATGAAAAAACCTACTCATTTAAAAGAAATTGGTAAAGGCAACCAACAAAAGAAAAGTAATAGGAGTGAGTTGAGTCAGCCATCAGATCCATACATAGGCTCAAGGCATGTAGAGCTGGGAAACAAGAAGTATATAGTGGGTAAAAAAGGGATCCATTAAAATGTTGGGGTTGTGGAAAACCCCATTCAGTACAAGAGTGTCCGCACAACCCCTAATCTATCCAATATGTTCAGTTACCACCTAAAGCTTCTACAATAAATAATGTGGCCCGGCGTATCCCAGAATCATTGTACCTTCGGAAGACCAGCAGGAAGAAAACCAATCTAACATGATTGAAATAGAAGATATTATCCAAACCCATATTGTGTTTGTTTTAATAGAACTTGGGGCTAGCCTAAGCTTTATAAACCCTTATATTGTGGAAAAGTGTGGTTTAATATCAGAAAAAAAATTACCATCCTTGGTTGGTACAACTAGCCACTGGGTTTGAAAGGAGAGCGACCCATGTGGTAAGGCACATTGTAGTAAATCTAAGTCGATATCTCACTGAAATAAATTTAAACATCCTTCCCATAGGATCATATGATCTCTTGGTGGGAATGGACTTCCTAGAACAACACAAAGTTGTAGTAAATTGTTTAGAAAAGGTTGTGAGTTTTGAGGACCTTCAAGAGAATTCATTTCTGGTCAAAGGAAAACCGAGAAAAAATTCATAAAGGCAAATAAAAACCTTAAAATTGAAAATTACAATAATAAAGGGCTACCAACGGTATGTAGCACATGTGGAAGATCATGACCAAGAGACTGAAGTTAGAGGAATACACTAGCTACTAGTGGTGAGAGAATTCCAAGATGTGTTTCTTAATGAAACTCCCAAGCTACACCACCAAAGAAGCCTGGATTTTTCAATTAAATTGAGGTTGGGTGCGATTCCAGTGTCAAGAGCCCCATATAGAATGAGCACCCCAGAATTCATAGAGTTGAAGTTGCAACTACAAGAGTTGCTAGATAAAGGATATATTTGACCAATCGTTTCCTTGTGGGTAGCTCTAGTAC
Organism: Pinus taeda; assembly: GCA_000404065.3. NCBI lineage: Eukaryota > Viridiplantae > Streptophyta > Pinopsida > Pinales > Pinaceae > Pinus > Pinus taeda. The sequence continues at coordinate 11,929 of APFE031184613.1, read as the reverse complement.
TTTTCATTAAGAGGAAAGAGGATACACTTATAATCTGTATTGACTATAGATAGTTGAATATGTCAACCATAAAAAATAGATATCCTCTTCTCCAAATTGATGATCTATTTGACCAAGTAAGAAGGGCAAGAATTTTCTGCAAGATTGATTCGTGAATTGGATATCACCAGTTGTGCATAAAATATGAGGATATACACAAGACAACTTTTAGAATGAGGTATGCACATTATGAGTTCGTAGTATTACCTTTTAGACTCACGAATGCCCCTGCTACTTTCTTGTGTCTCATGAATAATGTACTGCACAAGTTTTTGGATAAGTTTTAGTTCATCTTTATTGACAACCTTTTAATATACTCTAAGAATGAGGAGGAACACCAAGAGAATTTGAAATTGGTGTTACAAATTCTCAAATAACATAATCTTTATGCAAATAGTAGCAAGTTTGAGTTTTTTAAAACTCAAATCCAATATCTAGGACATATCATCTCCAAAGAAGGATTGTGGTGGATCCTGAAAAGATTAAATGCATTATGAATTGGCTGATACCAAAAGATGTACCAAAAATTCATTCATTTATGGGAATTGTTGGGTAATACTATAGGTTTTTATAAAGGTTCTCTAAGTTGGCTTACCCCATCACCACTTTGTAGAAGAAGGGGGTTAAGTTTGAATGGACAGAAAAGTGTGAAATTTTTTTGACCAATTAAAGCATATGTTAAAAGCCACCCCTATTCTAAATATAGCAGACCCAAATAAGGTGTTTACTGTATGTACAAATTTCTACTTGGAAGGATTGGGAGGTGTGCTTCTACAAGGTAACGTAGTAATAGCCTATGAGTTAATAAAACTAAGAAAACATGAAAATAATAATGTTATTATTACTTGGAGTTAGTTGCAATCATCCATACCTTAAAAGTGTGGATTAATTGTCTGTTAGAATTTTTTTTGTGTTGGTTACTGATCATGTTAGTTTAAAGTATTTATTTAGCCAAAAAGAGGTAAATGCTAGGCAAGCTAGATTGTCATATTTCCTAAACTAACTTGATATAAAAATTAAAACCATTAAGGGAAAGGAAAAAAAATCACTAATGCATTAAGTAGATACAATGTTTCATTTCTGGGTAATGCTAAGAGTAGTGTATAAAGAAAAATGGAAGAACAGATACAAGTAACAGGGAATCAAGACCCAAAGTATATGGAAATGCAACTGAATGTATATCAAGGAAAAGTCATGGGATATGTTGTAAATACAAAAGGCTTAATTACCTACTAGAATAGGTTTTATGTTCAAAAGGTGAAAACATTAAGGAAAATGATTATAGATGAGTGCCATATGAGACTGTATGACGGTCTTCTAGGGTACGAATAGATGACCACCACCTCATGAATTTTTATTTTTTTGCCAGGAATGAAGAAGGAGGTGGAAAAGTACTTATTCAAATGCCTGTAATGTCAACAAATGAAGGTGGAGCATTAACATCCAGCAAGATTGATGAATATACTTCCAATACTTGAGTGGAAGTAGGAGGTGATACCCATCGATTTTATAACTAGGTTTCCTCGGACAATACATCAACATGAATCTATCATGGGGGTGTTTCACACACTAGCTAAGGTATCACACTTTATCCTAGTAGAATCCACCTTTGGTACTACCCAAACTGCTAATGTCTTCATGTGGGATATTTTATGACTACATGGAATCCCAAAGATGATAATATCAAATAGAGATGCCAAGTTTATCTCCAACTTCTAGAAGGAATTGTTCAGGAGCTTGGGTACCAAGTTCAACTTTAGTAATACATATCACCTAGAAAGAGATGGGAAAATGAACTGAACAAACCAAATTTTAGAGGATATGCTCCGAATGTATGTATTTGAGTAACCCACCAAGTAGGAAAATTTTCTACATTTAATGTAGTTTTCCTACAACAATAGTTATTAAGATGAGTCCTTTTGAAGCTTTATGTGGTAGAAAATTCCACAGTCCACTCATTTGGAGTCATCCTGAGGATAGATTGATTCCTAGACCAACGATTATGCAGGAAATGGAACAAACTATTTGGAAAATTCAACAAAATATTAAAATTTCCTAGGGCCGTCAAAAATGTTATGCAAACCGAAAGAGGACCTATAAGGAATTCCAAATGGGGGAACATGTGTACCTAAGGTTTAAGCCTCAAAAAAGTACCCTTAGAACCAGTGAGTGTGCAAAACAGGCACCTCAGTTCTATTGACCATTTGAAATTCTGGACCACCTGGGTCTAGTGGCATACCAATTGACTCCGTCTAGTCATGTTAAAGTTCATAATGTATTTCATGTGTCCTTGCTGAAAAGGTATGTTCATGATCCTTCTCATATAGTTGACTAGAATGTGTGATGGGTGGAGCCTGAATGACACTTTTTACCATAACCACTATGTATTTTGGAGCGGAAAGAGACCATGCTCCATAATTTCATCGTGGTTTGGGTTATAGTGCAGTCGAGTCACTTTACTCCCAAAGAGGCCAATTTGAAACTAGAAGACCATATTAAAGCAAATTATCTTGAACGGACTACCCTAGAGATGCCCAACAGATAGACACCAAGGATTATGTAGTTTTATTTTAGTGGGGAAGATGTAATATCCCTCTTTTTCTTGGGATTTGTAAATTCATAATGACTAAGAGAGTATAACTTGTAGTTAAAAATATTCGTAATAATGGTAGGTTGGCCAAGTTGTGATTGGAAAAAGAAATATGACAATGTAATTATTTATGTTGGAATAATAATTAATATTATTGAAAGGAATTAGCTAGAAAGAACAAAAGAATATTAAGATCACTATCCTGATCCACGGTCTTGGATAAAGTGACCGAATTAGGAAAATCCAAAATACGGTTAAATTTCCCAAGTCACTCGGAAGAAAAATCCTCTTGGAGTAGAACTATGTGATTTTATTGATAAGTAGAGAAAGGAATATCGAAAAATCAACTAGTGCAGGGGAAAAAACACTGGAAGGGGTGGAAAAACATCGTAGCAGAAAAGGATGGGCTTTAAGGGATTTAAAAACGAAAAAGGAATCATTTTCTTAGAAAAACGAAGAAATCATAGGTTATGAGGATAAGTTAATTGCTAAAAAAATGGGATGTTATTTTAGAAATTCTACTATGAAAGTAAAATTTAAATAAAACCTATAATAGAATAGTAGAGGTTGTTGGTTCTAGGAAGGATTGATCTTAATTCACGGTGAACCAATAGATAAGGTTAATCGTTGGGAGAAAAATGGTTTTAACCAGTGTAATTCGATTGTGGATATTTGAAACTGTATTAATAGTGTGCCCATTACCCACAATAGATTTTGTTACGAATTTTGTCATAAGATTTTATTATGAGTCTGTCATACTGTGTGGTATAGGAACTATGTTAGATTTCATTACCACAACTAAAGTTGTATGCTTATTAAAAAAGGCCATATTTGTGTGCCTCTATTTCTGTTCATTTCCATAGGTATATTGTACAAAATGAATTTGCAAATGATATTTAATGCTTGAGAAATTTGTCACAGGTTTTACTGTACATACTATGGTGCTGAAATAAATCATGCATTTAGACTTCAATGATATTAATTTATGCTTAGCATGCTTTTTGAATGAATCATGCATTTGAATTTTGATGGTTATTAACTTAAGATTAACGTGCTTGCTGAAATGAACCCCACAATTGATTTTTGATGGATATTAAATTATGCTTAGTATGCACAAAAGTCAAGGGTAACAAAATTAATGGCTGGGAATGAGACAAGAGAAGGGAATGACTAAACCATTACAAACTTATTCGAAACAGGTTGGAATCAGTTAGGAACATTAGTTCCACTTTGGGAAACCATGAGTTTGTAGCCTATAGTCCACTACGTTTGTGCTCAACACACCTTATGAAAGATGAGCATAAATAAATGAGAAGGAAGGAGAATGTAAGTGTCCTTCCATAATTAAGTGTGGAACAATAGTGTTTCCTAATGAATATAGCTACCATATTGTTAACATGAAATCATATTAATAAAACAATATATCCAGAGGGACACTTTTTACATTTGTACCAATGAGAAATTATCTTAGAAAGGAAATTAACAAATATCCATGTAACAGGATAATGAGATTAAAGTATGTTGAGTGAAATTTTATTTGAATATAGCTATAGAAATCCACATGTATAAAATAGACTAAGAGTGCTAGAACAGTCATGTAAATCGAAATGAAAACACATTCATGTGCATGAGCTGAGCACTCTAGAGCCTCTTCCCAATTTCAACAAAAAGGAAAACAAACAAAAGGGGAAAACTCATAACGACTATGATGGAACAAGACTATACATTAACCATGAATCATAATTTCAATAGAAACCCTCACTGTAGCAAGAGGAACTAAAGGGTAGCAAATAATAGCAATGTTTGATATGATATAGGAAATTCATGCATAGATGAACAAAGTGCCCTAAGTCAAGTTATATTAACTGAGGTAGTTACCATTTAAAAGAGAAACATATATAAAAGTGTTCATATAACTTTGGGAGTATCACCTTCAAGGTAAATTAGTAAATTTATCAACCTCATCAACCCAACAAGGTGGCGCATGCCCTTGTTAAACAAAAGGAACAAATAAATGCCCAAATAAATTACAATATAGTGAATTTCCTACAAGAATTTGAAGACATTGTTAAGAAAAAAACAAAGAACTTAAAAACAAAATGGACTATCAAAAATTGCACTACGTGAAGGCAACGATGAAGGCTGGACTTAAACCCATTTCAAGAAATAGGACAACCAAAGGAGAGGAGATTTTTGTGTAGGAAGCAAAACCAAGAAAAAATCTGTTAGTTGATCTGGAGATTCTGGGACCAACATGGTAGTGGAGCACATCGTAGAGTTAGTTGGACAATTATAGGAGATATTCTTCTGTAATTGCTATAAGGCTCCCCAGGGGTTGAAAGTTACCTTCCACGAGACAATACGATAACCTTTAGGTATTGAATGAACAATATCTTTATGAAATAAAAACAATTTAACCAACAAAGGATTGTCTAGAAAATACCTTTGAAAAGCTTAAGGACTGCAAATCGCTAGATATGACACCTACAAGCATATTAGGCTCGGTGAGTGGAAAGCTAGAAATTAAATTGATATGAAAAATTGTTAAAAGGTTGAAGGTAAATTAATGCATGTCAATTTTTGCAAGGGCGAAGGCCATAGTGGGAGATGCACCAACCTTTCCAAATCCTGTACTAGAAGTAAACCTACAGAGGAGAAAAAAATATCTATGAAAGGTAATATAACATTAAGTACAGAGAAATCACCGAAGTCACAGAAAACACAATAGTGACAGTTAGCTTAAATGTTGGCAGGACATAAAACCCTAAAACCTTGCAGGTGCAGGAAACCCATCTAAGAAGGACATGCACGAAAACCATGTGCTAATAAGGTTGTAACCATGGAGAACCTCCATGAAACCTGGAACAATTTCCTTAAGCCTCTGACACTGGGGAGCCATACCTTCACAACAAAGAAATAAAACTCAGGTGCAGACAGTCACATAATGCAACCGACAAAGCTACAATAGGAAACGATGAGAATGATGTAAGGCTTAAGGGTTTCATGCACTTAATGTTGGAGGGTGTATTGTGATTCATTTATCTACAACCAAATGATCACCACCCTTGAATTCCTTTCAACCAATGTGTAGTCAACCAATCAAGCTAGGTGCGTAGGGAGGGCAAGACCAGATGGCCCAAGCGATGTGGCAACCTTCTATTCACTGGGGATATCATTGGGGCCTAAGCGACCATCGAATGCATGGACAATAAGGGTAGATTTCTTCACACTTTAATAAGAAAAGTTAATTCAAAAGTATAAAGGATTAGGTTAATGACAAAGAATCTAAATCGAATGTCATAGCATAAGGGGGACCCTATAACCCATGAACCTATATTTAGCATACTAGGTTATTGTAGGTTGGGAGAATGCATTCACCCTATAAGGTTTGATGGTTATAACCATGGAAGGGTGTTCATAATTTAGATATAGGTGATTAAAAATTAATAAGGAAAATGCATGGGGAAATCGAGATCCTAATTCATAGGGATTAATGTGATCAGGTTGTAAGAGCCATGAAGTACAAAAGAACAAAACCATTTCCTTATAAAATTTAATGTATATATTCTAAGGAAATACCATAAGTATCACTAACAAATAATATTAATGTTTCTATAGACAAAAAAAAAATGAGTTGGGGTTCATAAAATAACTTCTCCTACCTATAGAGTAATCCATCATGAAGATGCTAGTAAATAGTATTGTCAACATCATCCACTTGACTCTAACTCTATGATTGATGAAATAACTCCATGAAGTCATCATCCTATAAATTTTCTTCTGTGTATGCATCATGGGTGAATGGCTATATGTCCATAATCGTATCCAAAAGTGTGGTATTTGATGTGGGTGGCCTTTCAAGCATGTCATCCAACTTTTTTATGTTTCCCTTCTTGTACCTAACCACTAAATGAAACTATTTTAGAAACCCCATCCACTTGTAATGTTTGGTATACTATAGTTTACTCTAGGTATGTAGGAACTGTAGTGACTGGAGATATGTGTGGATTAATATTCCCCTTCCCATCGGATACTACTTCTACTTCTTTGTATCTTACACTAGGGCATAGATATCCTTCTTGTATGTAGGGTAGTTAAGGACTTCTCCAATAAATACTTTAGAATGTTAGCATACAACCTTCCTCCCTACATCAAGGCTACTCCCATAGCATACCCACTCCCATATATGTCCACATTAAAGGGATGATACAAGTTTGTTAATGTCATAAATGGTGCTTGGATTATCTTCTTGTTTAACTCCTCAAAGGCCCTCTACTACCCCTTTCCCCACTCAAAACACTTTCCACTTGCTACTGTTGCATGGAGTGGCATTTATTACTATAGAAAACGAGGCTATGAATTTCCTCAGGTACTCTGCTTGCCCAAAGAAACTCTTGGCGTCAGAAACATTAGCAAGCATCATTCATTTCATGACAGCCTCCATCTTGGTAGCATCTATCTTCATCTCTACTCCATATATCACATATCCTAGATGCACCAAAGCATATTATGAAAAGTTTCATTTCTCAATATTTTCTAGTAGTCATTCATTCTTTAAGGTCTCTAGTACCTGCATCAAATGTAACATGTTCTCCTCCTTGGTAGCAATATACATTGATATATTATCCAAATGGACAATAATAAATGAACTATAAAATGGCGTAACATATCATTGATGAAACTGTATAGGAAAAACTATCAATTTCTTCACTAATGAAGGTATTAGACAAGAAATTTCAGTTAACAAGAGATCCATCAAATTACACCCTATCACATCTAATCAATTAACAAAATTTCTATGGAAGGGGTGTCAAATTTATGTTGTGCAAGTTGGTTACACTAATTTGAAAAATACGATAACTACTCTAGAGAAGATACCAATTATCTAAGAATTTCTGGATGTCTTTGCAAAAGAAATTCCTAAGCTACCCACAAAAAACGAAATTGATTTTACGATAGAGCTAGTTCTAGGAGATACCCTAGTGTCAAAATGCCCTAACCAAATGACTATATCTAAATTCATAGAGCTTAAAATGTAGTTGTAGTATTTGTTAGATAAAGGGTAAATTCACCGAAGTGTATCACCCTAGGGAGCTCCATTGTTGTGAGGAAGAAAGATGGGACACTGCATCTATGTATGAATTGTAGGAAACTAAATAAATTAATTGTTAAAAACAAGTACCTATTGCCAAGAATAAATGATTTATTTAATCATGTCAAGGGTGTGAATTTATTTCCGAAAATTGATCTGTGGTCAAGGTATCATAAAATCATAATAAAAGAGAAATATATTTGCAAGACAACATTATGAACCCTTTATGGTGATTATGAATTTGTTGTCTTAGCGTTGTAGCTTACTAATGCCCCTACAAATTTCATGAGTTTAATGAATGGTATTTTTCACCCTTACCTGGATAAATTTGATTTTATTTTCATTGATGACATTCTTATATACTATAGGTATTTAGAAGAGCATAAGGAGCACCTTTGGATAGTGTTGAAAACTGTAATAGAAAATCAACGTTATGACAAGTAGAGAAAATGTGATTTTTATAAGGATCAAATTTAGTATTCTGGACATGTAATCTCATCTGAAGGCATAGTTGTAGACACTGAGAATATTAAAACCTTCATGGATTGGGATATTTGCAAGAACGTTGTGATATACAATCCTTTATGGGATTAGCTAGGAATTATCATCGCTTCCTCGAAGGGTTCTAAAAAATTTCTTACTCAATAACTTCATTGCAGAAAGGGGAAGAGTGGCAAAGTGGATAACATACTACCTAAATAATTTTGAGTAGTTGAAGCATTTATTAACAAAAACCTCGGCGTTGAAAATTGCAGACCCATAGGAGTTTATTGTTTGCACAAATGCCTATAAGGAAGGATTCGAAGGAGTCCTAATGTAGGAAGGTAGGTTGATAGCCAAGGAATCTCGTAAGCTAAAAGAACATGAACATAAATATTTTTCATATGACTTGGAGCTAACAGTAGTGGTTAACGCTGTAAAAGTATGGCGACACTACTGAATGGGAAGTTTTTTTCTCTTAATTTCTAATCATAGTAGTTTGACCAGTTCTTATAAACAACCAATTTAAATGGACAACAAGCTAGGTGGACTGTGTTCTTAATTGAATTTGAATTTAAAATTAGGCACCTTAAAGGTAAAGAAAAAATTGTGGCAGATGCATAACTAGTAAATTTCATCATGCATATGAAATATCCTATAGTTGGGTGGAAATTAATTTTTCTAAGCGAATTAAAGAAGTTTCTTTGCAGGATCCATAATATCAATTTATGTGGAAACAAGTTAAGCACACAAAAAATTCAATAAAACCATTAGAATGTAGCATAAATAATAATAATTTGTCGAAATTTACCTTGGTAGTATAATACTATACCTAAGCATGGTATATATGGGTTAGAATTCTCTTTATTAAAAATCGTGTATAATATCAATGCAGGCATGTCATGTATGGTGTATAGTGGTTGGTACTTGATATAATTTTTGTTGAGTGATTTAATTGAGCCGTTGGTTAAGTTGTGCATTTTTTTTATTATATATACATACATTCTGTTTCAAACCTATCTAGTAACCTCCCACTTTGACCCTTAGTCGAACACCACCATCTTCCTAGGTACCCTCACCCCCTCTTCCCCACACCAAGTGCACTGACCCTCCTACTTGTTCACTATTTCCTTGCTTATATGGCATGATGATCCTTCTTTTGCCTTCGTGAGATGGCATCTCATGCCCGTCCATTCCACCAGTTGGCAAGGACAGTACATCTAGTACATATAATTTCATGAGGTGGAAAACCCTCAAGCGCCATACAACTAGATTCATGCATCATTTAGGTGCAGATGCATCTTGAGTTTTATGGTTTCAATGTGGGATCAAGGGTAGAGATCCACTCCTTGCTGATATATGGTATTGATTCCACAAGCCTAACCAGAGTCATATTTGGTTTCCCTCCTCTGCTAAGTTCGTCATTTTTGGTTCTTATGGAGGCTATAACACAACGAGGTATGAGATGTTGCAGCAAGGGTTAACTCACGATAACCGTAGGAGTTACCTTCAATTTGTTTTGCTAATATTCAGCTTTCCCACACTATTATGCACCACTACCTTTTGATAGAAGGTGTTAATACTTTCATGAGACTAGGTAACAACTTGGCTCGATTGTTTGTATGAACTCAATACTCTCTTTTCCTTGTTTTGACAAATCTCTATCTATACATTCGAAGGGTTTTGTTATTGATTATTTATTGACAAATTCTGGTGGTTTTGGTGTAGATTAAATTCCAATGACATTTTAGAGACATTCAGTTCCTTTAGCACGAGGGTACTCCTCGGTACCTAGGTAAGGTGCCTCTCAATTTTTCTTGTGTGATTCTCTAGTATTTAAGTTGGTGTTTCTCCCAATATCTCACTTGGCTCATGATGTTAGTCCTCTATGCAGGTGGTTGGATGATGTTTTTTTTCTTTGGTGCTTCTATAGGTGATTTCTTTATTTCCTTGTCGCCTTTTATTATTGTTTAACTAAGTTTCAGGGGTTTTACTCTTTATTAACTGGGTATTGTAATGGTGTCCCAGATAAGCTTCAATGGTGAGGGTTTGTTTGCACATTTCTAGCAAAATTAGATGCACCTCATTTGTGTTTTGCCTTCTTATTCTAGTTTGGTCATTTCTTGTCTCCCCTACCTTCCCTCCATGGGGTTTGTCGCTTCCATCTCTACTCCTCTCTCTCTCTCAATTCTTTGAATATGGATGATCATTCATTCTAGTTTCCCATTGGCCCCGGGAATACCTTGACTATTAACTTGTCATTCTTTGTCATAGACTTGAGTCTCTTATGCATCTTCCAACCATTGCTAGGTCATAGACCTATGACCCGCTATAGAAATATTTTATTGGATTCATTGTTTCTTATTTCAGAGCTTCATTTAGGTTACAATCTCAGTTTGTCGCTAATTTATTATTCTGCGACTCTCACAATATGTATAGCGTTTTGGAGGTCACACTAACTGAGTCAGCTATGTTATTCATTATTTAATTCGACTTGAAATAGAATCGTTGTTTCCTACTTGTGTGCTACAGATTTATTTTTTTAGTGGATGAGAGATATGACCTATTTAAATGTAGCTTTTTGTTAATACAATTTAAAATGTACAGTTAATATTTTCTCAATATACTTCCTGTATTTCAATTTTGAGAATGATGGCAGGAGGATTTGTATGCTTGGTTTTGGTCTCAGGCATGTACTAGTTATTGTATCTCTAGTGTACATAGCTTCTCATTGAATTGAACCCACCAAATTCCGCTCTGTTTCCCTCCAAGAATGTAACCATAGTATTTAGTGTGGTTTCCTAACTAGAATTAACCATACATGTCCTCTGTACAGGTTTTTTATTTCAAGTAATTATATGTTGCCACTAAATTGTCTAAGCTTATCGTTATCTTTGCGGTTGCATACAACAATGGTAGTTAATATGGTTTCCTAACTAGACTTAACCTTGTATGCCCTATGTATTGTTTTGTTATTTGAGGTGACATATGCTGCTACTACATCTTTCATTTTGAAGGACAACTTTACTTATTTCATTTATTACCATTGACATGCATGTATTATGCTTGCACTAGTTGACAAATGAATTCTACATATTTTACCTATCATTATTGCCATGCATGTGCTTTGATTGTGCCACTCAACAAATATTTCTACTTATTTTACTTATCAGTGTTGCCATGCATGCATTCTATTTTCACTGTAACATAATTTGTTTTTAAAGCTAGTGCATGCATAATGTTCAGAAAATCGATTGGCTAAATACCTTCAATAATACTTCTTAAATATGGCATGTGTGAATTTATTTTAAGTTATTTTGATTATTTTCCTGGTACAAAATTGTTCTTACATTTTGCAAATAGTAAAGCTATGATTGATACACATACTACATAATCATGTAAAGAATGGTTAGCTAAGGTCATAAATCATTCATATTCATCTCACTTTCATAATTCATAATAACATCCATATAACAATAATAACATATTTACTTCATGAGAGTTTCTGCAACATTCCCCACACAATTATTGGTTAAAATTATGCCTCTAAGGACCATAACAAACACTAGATCTAGAATAATTCTAATCTATGCAATTTTCTGATATACTTGATCATCATAATATTATTAAGTTTCGCGATCAGTAAAGGATCTTCCAAGCAATACTCATGCATGAAATCTATGGCTAGCCACAATAGACCTCCCAACCATGAATCACCTTTGATTCCC
>APFE031184608.1:0-18835 GCA_000404065.3 Pinus taeda | reverse complement strand
CCCACTCTCTCCCCCTACGTCTCCCCCTCTCCCTCCTTTTCTCCACCTTTCCCTCTCTCCCCCTCTCTCCCCCTCTTGTTATACTGCTCTCTCCCCCTCCTACTCTTGCTCCCTCTCTATGTCTACCCCCCTCCCACTCTCCCCCCTTATCTCTCTCCCTTACCCCTTCCCTCACCCTCTCCCTCTCCCCTTCTCTCTCCCCATGTCTCTATCTCCCTCCACCTTCCTCCTCCTCCTCCTCTCCCTTTCCCTCTCTCCCCCTCCTTCCCTCTCTCTCCCCTATCTTCCTTCCAATCCCCCTCCCACTCTCTCCTCCACCATCTATCTCTCTCTCTCTGCCTTCAACTCGTCCTCCTGGCCTCCCTCTCTCTCTACACCTCCTGCTCCCCTTCTACACTCCCTCCTCTTTCTATGTACCTCACCCTCCGCCTCCACACTAACTCCTCTCTCTCTCCCTGTCACCCCTCACCTCACCCCTCCTCTCTCTCTCCCTGTCACCTCGCACCCCACCCCTCCTCTCTCTTTCCTTCCCCCTACAAAAAGCACAATCACAAGCACAATGATGGCTTGACTGTGTGCGCCTGGACAAAGAAAGCCCGTCGTGGTTTAAACATTAGAACCATGGTCAGTGAACGATGGAATTGTTATTTCGAGACATAAAAAAATGAATTATGAAATTGGTCTTGTCCTACAGTTACTTCATATCACACCCCACCGCTCCTCTCTCTTTCCTCCCCCCTACAAAAAGCACAAGCACAAGCACAATGATGGCTTGACTGTGTGCGCCTGGACAAAGAAAGCCCGTCGTGGTTTAAACATTAGAACCATGGTCAGTGAATGATGGCATTGTTATTTCGAGACATAAAAAAATGAATTATGAAACTGGTCTTGTCCTACAGTTACTTCATATCACACAAATCAAACAATGACTACAGTTATATAAAGCAATGATTACAGTTATATAAAAGTAGTTTGTTGGATATAGGTTATGGGCAAAGAAGATGATAATGTGGGTTATGGGTTATGCTGGATATAGCAATCACATATTGATAGGGTTGGTTACGGGTTAAGAAAATTGAAATTTTTAGTTTAATCTATAACCAAAACTAAAAGAATAAATAATTAATATGAATATAAAGTAAATACAAGAAACATACCTGTCATGGCTGCAACAAATATCAATATCACTGTTATGGCTCTCTAGTTCCTTTCTCTCCACTCTAAATACCTCCATTAATGACCTCGAACGACATGGTCTTGTCTTTCATTCTTCTCGTCCATGCATCCCTTCTCGCTGATCACTGAGCTACAAGGAACGACAGGCATAGAGTCATCGACAACAAGCATAGAAATAGACATCGGCCACAAGAAATACAATGAAATTCCTTACCATTGCAAATGATGGAACAACTGGGCTTTTCATTCAAATTTTATTGATACGCCATCAAGCATTCATAAAACACAACACATAGACAATATAGACAGAAACAAAGGAACCAACATAGAGTCACAGTAGCACAAACACTTTCAAAATGCAAATATAAATTAAAAAAAAAAAACAAATTTTACTCAAAAAGATGATTGAGATATATTTTAAGAAATTCTTTTCACATCCAAAAAAGGACTATGTGAGATGCTTTTCTTGAAATTATCGTGCAAAACAGTTGGGTTTTCTTAACGAAAAGGATGATTGAGATGTTTTTCAAGAAATTCTTTTCACCTCCAAGTCATCTATCCACTTCGGTGCAAATTTGTAATGCTCAGGCTTGAATTTGAATTTAAGGTAGAATCTTTGATATTCTGTAAATATTACTTTACGCCGAGATTTTCTGGTCCTCAGCTGCTTTTGGCCATAAGCAATTCAATATAATATAATTGGTTGCCTTTCATTTAGCTTCAACACCAATATAATTTTTAAGCTTTTTTAAATTGAAAATCATAAGTTTTTTTATTCGAAATTAAATTTTACTTGTTTTGTTCTGTAACAATAGATACTTTGTTTAACTTAGCGTAGATTTTCTCTCATCCCGTGCTTTCTACTATTAACCATTAATGTTTCAATGTTACTAGAAGTGGGTTATACTTTATTTAACCTAACACAGGCTCTTTCTTGTTCCGTCTTTTCTACTATTAATCAATAATTTTTCAATGTTGTTAGAAATGAGTATTAACCATTAATGTTTCAATATTACTAGAAATGAGTCAAGAGAGATGGTTACATTTATCTATTTCTTCCATTTTTATCTATTCAATAATATATACCATGTCTTTATTTAAGTTTTAATATTCAATAATATATATGCCAAGTTTTCATTTAAGATTCAATATTTAATAATATATATAACATGTCTTTATTTAGGGTTTAATAGTAATATATTTACTCTTAAGTTTGACATGTATTTTTTAATTTGAAAATCCCAAGTTTCTTATATAAGATTATATGTTCACCCATTTCAAATGTGATCGGTAACTCAAGCATTTTTTAATTTTAAAATCGCAAGTGTCTTATATGAAATTATATGTACACCCATTTCAAATTACTTTGATAACTCAAAGTTAAGATGAAGTCAAATTTAATTATATCGATAAAAATGTTTTTTCTTAAAATAGAATAGGGATTCCAAAATGTTAATGTAGTTATTAATTATTATTAGATTTATGATAGGACCATTAAATATTCTATAATTTTTTTAGTAGTATACACAAATCAAAGACTATGATTTAAGTGCAAGGTAGCTACGTTTTTTTTGTCATTTTAGTTAATTGATTAGTTAACAAAATATCATATGAGCAAGTTTCATATGAAATGAGTTATGGTTTTTTCGACATGTGATATTGAAAAGCCATGGCCCGAGCCCATGGTCTTGTAACATACCCTATTTATAGATTAAGAAACTCCATAATAAACTGGATATAAATCTTCATGGATAAAAATCTTCTTCCATGGTTTATTGAATATATGTTTAGCTTATAATAATAATAATAATTTTATAAAATATCAAATTTTAGCAATGTGAGATGTATTATGAAGTAAATGTTTTGATTTTTATTATGGATTGATAATTACTAACATTTACTAGCCATTTAATTTTTATAATTGTGCTAGTATGTAAATTTCTATTCAAAATGTGTTATTTTTTTAATATTGATAATTTAAATACATTTTAAATATTTTTTTGCTACTTTAATACTAAATGTTTTAAATATTTGAAAATACATTTTATAGTGAATTAAGCGTGTGTTTATCTCTTTTTGTTAATCATATGGGAAGTGAGATAATTTATCTTATTTTGGTTATTCGATTTGTTTGTTTACTTATAGATTTTTCTTCTCAAAATAACATGCACATATTACTTTGTATGGTTTGAAGTGTAGAAACAATTTTCATTGTTTTTTCCTTCTTTCTCTCCCTTGCTCTTTTTTTATTTTGTTGTAATTTTAGATATATTTTCTTAATCTTCTTTTAGTTTGTATACAATATTGAACAACTAAAAGTTTATCCTAGGAGACTAGAAAGAAAATTCATAGTTAAAATAATGTATTCCTTAGACAAAACTATTCCCCAAACTTGCATCCTTGTATTTTCCAAACAACTAATACACTTTTCAAGACGTGGGACAATGATCAAGTATTGATGGTACCAATATATGTTCTTAACTCTGGCTCATTCGAATGGATGTTGCTAGAAGGACTGTCATCATGATAAGCGGCATCAACACAAATATCATTAGCACAGGAACCTATTTAGGGAGTTTCCTCTTAAACAAGATTCCTCTATCCCTAAACCATAAATGGAGAAAGAACCTAGGAGTTTTGAAAATGTGGTAAGAAAGAAAAAATTAGGTAGAAAACCCTCCTTGGATGTTGATTTCATTGGAAAAAATCATGTAATTGGTATGAAATGTTATCTAAGAACATTGTGGAAACCTTAAACAACGTTACCAATAATCCTAAGGATTAATCCCACCAGTGATAAGAAACATGGGAAAGAATGATATATAATCAAGTGAAGAAACAACAATAGTGGAGACTACAACGACATATAAATGGATTAAGAAATTAGAGACCTAACACACTTAGAGGAAGGCGAATATATGGAGCTTGGCAAGCTTGATGTGTAGTATTTAGCAGTATAATGGGATGGAAAGGAGACTCACTCAATATTGAATCAATAAATTCAAGTTTTGACAAATGCCTTGATTAAAAAAAGGATAATTTTAGCAATAAAAAATACCATGTAAGCATCACTAGTCAATTTATTTAGCAATTAAAACTAAAACCCTAAAATAATGATAAAAATAGGAAAATAGAATAAAAGTTTGAAGAAAGGAGATGTAAGAAACTTCTACAAGAGTTTAGAGAAATGCTAGTCGATTTAAGAATAATGGCATTGATGAAAAACATGTTCCACCACACCCCCTCAAATATCCAAGGAAGAAATTATCATAAATGATCAAATGAATGATTGAAAAAAACAAATATATATTTAAAAATAAAATTCTCAAAGAAAAGCCAACTATGATTATTCTATAGGAAACAAAGTGCTGAACTGATATGCTCTCTAAAATTGATACTACTTGTTCAAGAAACTATAACTCAATGACATTAGATGTACATGAGGCATCAAGGGGAATTAATTTATTATACATCCCGCATAATATTATTCTTTCAAACATCTTTTCCACTCAAATAATGGCCACAATAAAGTATCAACTAATATGCTTGGCATAAATGGGCTTCATTTCCATTGTCTATTGACCCAATTTAATAAGGAATATATGTTTCTGTTTCTTCTCAATATTCAACTCATCCCTTATATTGTAGGACATGGTTACCCATTTGTGGGACAATATTTATTATTGGATCCTTGGATGAAAATAGGGGAGGTTGATACGGATCTCGAGGTCTAAGATTTAGGAACCATAAATGTTGACAGAGAGAAGAAGAGAGAGCATACAAATATCCTATGAAACAATTCTTATAAAAACTTTAAATAGAAAATACACATAGTGAATACCTAACATATATGAAAAGAAAATAATTCTTTATTAAATGGAGAAATCATTTATCCCACATTTTGGAGGTCACATTTGTCCTTTTAGAAGGTCAGGCCCATCATTTATGGTATTCTAGGTTCCTTCTTGAGTTACAATACCATGGGTAAATACCATGTTTGGATACTACTTTCCATTTCGGATCAAGATTCTTCCGTTAGGAGGAAATGGTTCCCATTGTGTCAAGTTCCCTCATGAGAGGATTTTTTTGAATTGAGCCAACTAATAGGAGGGTTTTGTGTGCTTGACCCATAATCAATGTGAGCAAAAGTCAAAGGATATAGTATCCTATAATTCTTATGGGCCAAATTTGATATTGGTAGTGTCTGGCCTAGAAAATGAACATCAATGACAAGGGTGTTTTGTGGTTGATCCATAAACATGGGTTTGTAGGTGACCCACAACTATGATAAATGATGGTCCAGAGATATTAATATCCCATGACACTTGTGGGCCAAATCTGATACCAATAGTATATGGACAAGCCCTAGATGGGAAAATCTTCATTGACATGGGTCTATGATGGAAGTTTCGCCTAGAAGGTTATAATGTAAAATGTCTTCATCTTGTTGTGTATGTCGTCAAAATTTTTGACCCAACTAGTGTGAGTGACAAAATTATTTTGTTGGAGGGGGCCAAAAATGATAATCTTCCATTGCAATGGGCTATGAAAAAGATAATCCATTTAGAAGGGTCGATATCATAAGTATTCGATTGGAAAAGTATTTGGCAATGGAAAACCTCTGAAATCTTACATAGGTGCGGGATTTGGAAACATCAAAAATATTCCAATGGAATTCTTAGTGTTGTGGCTGGAGATCCAAAATCTTCCACTCATTTTGGATGTGATTTGAAAGTTGATCTGAAATATTCAACATGTACTCGTTACAATCTGAAGAAAGAAGAGGCTCTTCACTCTAGGATATCATGCATAGGTAGTGAGCAAGGCATCATTGCGAGAATATAAACATGAACTGGAGGCTTGGATCATGTTTTGGAATACTACCATGTGACATCCATAGCCTTCATTACCCCTATTATGAAGCAGAAACTCACCATGCACTATGGCCATCGTTTTTTCTTTTGTGAACATTGATTTTTATGAAATTTTTTGAACTTCTTGAAACATATGAGTGGTGGCTAAAATCATGGATGGTATGAGATAAAATATAATGAAGTCATTCACAGGATTTCCTATGATATTCATGGAGACTATGTCGTCACTCATGTGGATTTCATTATAACCTTCAAAGCTATAAAGCCTTGGATTTTCTATTCTTCAGAGGTCAGAGAGGGACCGTATGCTTAGCATAGTGGTCACCCTTTTGCCAGGTATCTTGGCAAGAAAAGGGTCATTTTGAATATTGAGGAGAACCATGAACAATCTAGAGGCTTGAAAAATAGCGAGCCAAGTGTAGGTCGTGTTGATGGTATCCTCCACATCATTATAATGTTCAACCTTGCAGTCTGGGGTGTGGGGAGTGATGAGAAAAAATAAGAAACTACGAGATTATTTGTACATCTTCTCCTCCCAAGCGTATGCCATGTATTCTTCCTTAATTTATGTGTGGCTAAAATCTCTTGATTCTTGGAGGTTGAGGTAGTATTCCAGGGTGGAATCAACAAAGAAAACAACATAATGAGGATTATTGAGGTATTTGGGAATGTACCATTGCTTCTTGTGAGAACTATCATTGGGAAAGACGTAGATTTGTAGCTTGTCCATGAGGCCATGCCTTCACCAGAGTCAAACCTGGATTAGTTTCTTTTTCTTGCAAAAAAACTTATGCAACATGTTCTTTCCATTACTGAAGGGCACATAAACACTAATGTCATTTCAAATCTATAATTCCTCCACCACATCTCTATTTTGAGGCATGTCATCATTATGATACTTCATCTTTGAACTTCCTACAACCCTTTTAATGGCTACCACAACCATAGGGTTTGATCCTTTCCTTCTTACTAATTATTTCTTGAGGGATTTAGTAGTCACAATCCCTTTGGACCTTGATAGTGATTTCACCAAATCCATATGGTGAATGATTTGAAGAAATAAAAGGCTTAACCCTCACCAAGGAGAAAATTTAATCTTTCATCTAAATAATAACTTGAATCTCAAAAAAATGGCCTAGACATACATTTGTTAAATCAACTTGGCTCTCATACCACTTATCTAGATCGTAGGGGCTATGATCTAGGAACAATAAATATTGAGAGAGAGTAGGAGAGAAAGAATATAAATATGGCATGTAACTATTCTTGGAAAAACATTGAACATAAAATACACACGCTCAATACCTAACAATATATGAAAAACATATAATTCTTTATTATATGGATAAATCATTTTCCCTACAATTTGAAGGAACCATCTATCATTTTACCAAGTGAGGCATGTTATTTACAGTATTCTCGGTGGCTTCTTGAGTTATAATAGACTAGGTGGATACCATGGGTGGATTCCACTTCCAATTCAAGTCATAACGATGATATGACCATATACAGATTTGTGGTTTTTCGAAGTTAGTAATTGAAGCCTAATTTTAGTTAAATTGGGAACATCCAATGGAACTCATACCTAGGGAAATAGAAGAGGGGTCCTTCATCACGTAAGCTCTAGAGTAGATGAATTTCCTTTTTCAAAATATTTAATGATCAAAGGACCAATAAGTTTGTTGTAATCATGGGCTTGAATCGTTGACCAATATGTTTGAAATTATATTAGACATGAATCCAAAAAATGATCCATTTAATTTAGAAGTGTTTTAGCTAAATAATCCATACGTTTAATAGAATTTGGCTAAATATTGGAAAGAAGTTCTAATGGGAAAATGTACCACAACATATCACTTCTAGAAAAATTTAAGTTACGTCATATTATCTATGACAACGCAATAAAGATGAATTCAAAGATATTTTTAAATCATAGAAGGATTTGATTGAGAAAAATGGAGCATATTTAGTATAATATCATCCTCAAAGGTAGAACAAGGAAACTTATCAGCCACAAAGCCCAACATCAAATATAGTTGGGGAACTGTAACAGATAAGAGGAACTCTTATGGTAGCAATAATTAAAAGTTTGATGGGTTAATGAAGGATATAAGAAAAAACAATTCTTTGATTTATCCATGGTTTAACATCAACATCTTAACTTATTTTCAACCCTAAAAGACAGTTAGGGTTTGAAGTTATAGTGAGATGTTAACATTGAAATGGAATTGAGAAATTACTACTAATATTAGCTCACTGAACCTAAGAAGTATTTAGAGGACTTATTGAAAGAATTACATAGAACATTCCCACTTTGATTCCCTTTAGTCTAAATACATGGTTGCTCTAAAAAATCCTTCAGCTAGGTTCTACCCTTGGGAAGGAGGGTAGTCTCTCCAAAAACCGATGACCAATTTGTGATATTCGAGGTCCTGTAACCAGGTCAAGTTGAACTTGAAAGGTGCTCTAGGTTTTAGGGATGTACCATCTAGTTCTAGATAGATGCGTGAGTGATCTAAGATACCCAAAGATCGAATTCATTGATGAAAATTAGAGAGGATACCAAGCAAGTCCTCCTTGATGAGAAAGCAATCCAATCTCATACCCAAAGTAGCATCACCAATTCTACTATTATGCCATGTCAGTTTCTTTTTTTTCATGGGGATGTCAATCATATGATGTTGTTACAAGGGATGTTCCATATAATCTAATAGGGGATCCAGCTGTGTATGATGTCCCTAGGATTCCTCATGACAAATAGTGAAATTGAGTTGTCCACCCAAAATTATGTTATTAGAATTCATCAACGATAGTTGCAAGAGGTGATTCCAGAGCTCCACCCTAGTATGATATGGTGGATAGAAATCGATGATACAAAAGTTCCTTCCCATCTCCAAGGAAAAAATATCGATTCCTAGGAATCTAGGTCCCCCCCATAGAGAAATGGGGTTGATGGATTGAATATTAATGTCGAGTGCAATACATTGAGATCACCCATTGACATCTAGGGCATTAAAGCACCAACCATGCATCATAGAGTGACAAATCTAGGAAACCTACTCTGCCTTCCCAAGGGTTTCTTGTAAAAAATTATGTCAGATGGCTCTGTATCTAGGAGTCTCTTGAGGCTAGTTTTTTAGTAGGGCTAGCCAACCCTATACATTTGAAGGACAACCACTTCATGGATCATCTTTATTAAGGGTGTTTTTTTTTCTAAGAACCTATCAATTGTGGTCTATCTTCCCAAGGCCACATCTACCCCAGCAAGAAGGATAGCTCTCGAAATCCTAGAAGGGTGCACTCAAGTGGGTTTGGTATCAATAGGGAGGGAAGATAGACCTAATCTAGATGGTCCAAGAGGGATGGATACCTCGAGGTCGGAGGTTATATGGATGTGAAAGTTGAGAAGTGGTGGAGGGCTTAGGTGAAGTGATAGAGTTAGCTCTAGTAACAAAGGGTGGGGTAGTGGAGAAGATAGTAGAAGGATGATCGAGCGGGCATGTTAGAGGGAATGTGGAAAAGATAGGAATGGATGCATATGCAACATGTAATTGTTGTGCAATGCATATAAAAGAAACAGAAGAATAGAGAGAAAGAAGAGTACACATGGAGAGAGAAGCTACCGCAATAGTCCGAGATCTCGTCATGGGTGAGGATGTAGGCCGCAGAGAGGAAAAACAAGTTGGTAGAGAAGTATCCCCATCCATAGCCATCAGATTGGTAACGTGAGGAGGTTGTGCTTCCACCAGAGGATCTTCATATTGTGGATTCTTAGTGCCTTTTGCTAATGAAGAAGTCGCCCATGACACCAATGGGCACTCCTTATATAGGTGCCCTACCTTGTGACACCTTCTACGCCTAAATGGGACTCCCTCATAGTGTAGGGCTTGTTTGCGAATTAAATTCTTCTAGTGCAGAGTAATTGTTTCCTCCAATCCTTCTTTGGTGTCTAGGTGAACTAGTATGTGGGCCATAGATTTTTTGTTATAAGTTGTATATGACTTATCATGATCCAAATAGGTACCCAATGCATTTCTGATGTGAACAAAGATGTCCTCCAACCAAAATTGTATAGGTATCCCTAGAATATGAACCTAAATCAGACCAACACCCAACTTTTCTCATTCTCGATTAAAGAGGGGGCTCATTGTTTAGAAGCATAGGGTCCATTTTGATATGCCAGTAGTGGGAGAGCATCCAATCTCTATATTCTTCTCGGTGGAAACTGAGGGCAAACTGTCGTGGACTTAGAATGGTGATCGACGTAATTTCCTTAAGTAAAGTGACCCAAATATTGAAGGTCTAGAAGCAAAGCCACTCGGCCGAATATGTTCTTCCCCTCACACACCCCACTAGAACCCTATTTGCAGTATCCACCACTTTTCCCATAGTGATACCTTCCCCAAATCTAAGATTGATGTCCTTTCTGAAGGCCTTGACACACTTACTCTTCCTGGCCTTACTAGTCTATGTAGTTGTCGAATGGTCTAGGAAGGGGTTGTGATTTCCTTGTGAGTCCATATGTGGAGAAGGGGAGGAGTTTTGAGGGTTAACTACTAGAATATTGAAGCTGGCAGAGGGAATAGGAAAATTCCCCTAAAAAGAGGTAGGGTTAGGGTTGTTGTCCAGTGTGGAGTGAGGGATAGAGGATATCCTAGATTCTGACAACCCTAAAGAAATGGGAATGCCGAAAAATACAAGGTGAAGGGATGCCTCAGGCAAAATAGAATCAAAGGTAGGGGAGGGTGCAATGCAAGCAGCAAGAAGGTTGAGCGTAGTAGGAGAGAGTGGAGGGAAGTCAAGCCTACGAGATGCAATGGGGGGAGTAGAAGCTGATAGGTAGGGAACATATGGTTTAGGAAGCTCAATGACAGACAGCAGGCCTATCCACAGGTGAAACAATGTGAAATGAGGACCAAAACTTGACATAGTATGAGGGAGTGCCCAAATCAGCTCATAGGGATTTGGGTTGGTGGAATAATCGAGAACGTCTAACTCCATTCCAATTGTTTTAGACAAAATCAGGGATGCAAGTAACGGTTGTAGAATGGGTAGGGAACTAGTCCAAAAGACGTGACGGTGAGCTCCTCACTGTAGGAAAATGGCAAAAGCAATGATGACGACAATAAAACGTCAGACCGCCTGCTACCCTAGACCCTGTGGTGCTTCAGTGTAGAGCACTATCTTCCTTTCCTATAACAGTGGGGAATTGTTCATCATCAGCTTGTATTTTCATCAAAATGGTTTTTTGTTGTAAAAGGTTGATGATATAATCATGGGACAAAAAACTACTCCCTAAAATGACTCAGTTTTTATGCAGAAATTTAGAATGGAAATGAACTATATATATGTTTGGCCTCCTAAAGTGTTGGAAAAAAAATATTGGTAGAGAAATGTGTGTCAATATAAAAATATACCATTGGATTTTCTTGTTAAGCATTCCTATATCTATATTCTTAAATGTTCTTACTAGGAATTGTGAAAAAAATATCACAATAGCTGTTGTGAATGGAACTATTGACTGTATTTGTTTTCTTTACTTTATTTGAAAATGTTATTACAACTGCTTAGACAATCTCTGTGTATTTAATTAGGATGCATAAATAACGATATTCATTGTAATGGATGTTTCTTTCATAACTATATAAATTTTCTAAATTTATTGCAATGATCAAAATATGTTCTTATCCTACTTTATAATCCATTTGAAATAAACGAAAATTTTCTCGATTGGGTTTAACATATTCTAGAAAGAAAGACAATTCCCAAAGTGAATGACATTCAAAATGATGTGACATTATCTGCTTCAATAAAAATTGTTACACCCACAATTCTGAATATGGTCTTTACATATAGATTATTTTTGAACCAAGTTTTAGAAAATGATAGAATAATTATTTTCATACTCTATTTCAAAAGAGTTAATGTGAATCTAAAACCAAAGCATACAAATAAATGTTGGGTGTGGAGCCTAATTATCTTCTTTATTCAGAGGTATCCCCACATTGGACCCCAATTCATAATGCCACCTGTAGAATGTATGTCGCCAGGGGCGTCCACCGGGGGGGTGGTCACGATGATTATTTGGATCCCCCCTGGTGGGGGATTTGGGGTAGTGACCCCCAAGTTAAAAATAGATGTGAAATTGCCTTGTAAAATGTTGTAATTTTGTATAATCTGCGTCATTCATTAGGCGAAGATATGACGGTAGAAGTTATGTTTAATTTAGTGTTTTTTTTCCTAGAAGGGAACCCCTCGCTATATATGAGGGAATTGTATTGCATCTATGTAGCTCTATATTTTGAGTGAGAAAGAGATAGGAGATTGTGTGAGAGAAAAAGGGGAATTACAATGGATTTGTTGTAGGTTGTATCTCTTCACTTTGCTAGATAATATAAAAGGAAGGATTGGTTATTTCTCCATGGACATAACCCAAATTGGGTGAACCACATATATATGTGTCTCTCTTGTTTTGTGTGTTTTCTGTGTTTGTATTTCTGCAATATATTTTATGTATTCCATTGCTCTGTAATATATAATTTTCTAACAATAGAAAACAAAAAAAAAAACATTACATCTACAATACTATTATTTCCATAAACGAGAAAAAATAGACAGGACACTGGATGTGATGGTTGCATTTCAAATATCTCTCAACACCGTGATGGAATGAATTCTTGAAGAAGTAAATACAAAAAGGTCACATGTATTATTTCATATCTATTCTTACAAACTTTGATCTATCTATCAGGATTTCACTCAAGATTTTCACAATACCTTAATAAACACTAAATGTACATCAAAACAAGAATTAGTGTGAAGGAATGTTTAGTATATGCTATATTTATTATATTGTGATTGCAATTAAAACTAACAAATCTACCTAAAGTATCGTTGGTGAGTGTTGATAGGTATCAACAGCAGAAGTTAAATCAGTTCTATCTAGGGAATGGATGGTGAAGTCTCTGGGCGTGGACCAACTCCAGCTCCATTATACTTCTCGGCATGGATTTTCTCAACTACTTGGCCAAGCTTGACCATGTCCTTGCGCTTTGGGACAACCATACAATGGCCGAAATAGTTAGCATTTCCTTCTTCCTCTTGTTGGAATAGTTGGCACTTTGGCTTAAGAACACATCTGTGGAATGGGTTGTAGGATAATATTTAACAATCAGATGAATTCATTGTTGAATGTTGGGGATTCAAAAGGAAGACAATGATTTGATGTATCCCACTATTTAATCATGTGTGTCCCATCCAATTCCATAATAATACACATATCAATGTAACAAGCCTTTGACTCCCTCCCATTCCATCTTTCTCCTTTTTCTGTGCAAGAAATCTTTGTTAATTTTACCATTGTAAAATAAACTAAAATAAAGGTCTATGCTCCCGCCTTATGGTGTTTCTTTGCGACATATGGTGGAACTGCTAGTTAACAAAATATCATATGATCAAGTTTCATTTGAAATGAGTTATGGTTTTTTCGGCATGTGATATCGAAAATACATGGCTCTAGTCCATGGTATTGTACATACCCTATTTATAGATTAAGAAACTCCATAATAAAGTGGATCTAAATCTTCATGGATAAAAATCTTTTTTCATTCTTTCTGAAATGAATATATGTATAGCTTATAATCATAATGATAATAATAATAATGTTAATTTCATAAAATTTGAAATTTTAGCAACCTATGATGTATGATGAAGTAAATGTTTTGGTCTTTATTATGTATTGATAATTATTAACATTCACTAACCATTTAATTTATATAATTGTGCTAGTATGTAAATTTTAATTCAAAATGTGTTATTTTTTTTTAATATTGATAATTTAAATAAATTTTAAATATTTTAAAGCTACTTTAATACTAAAGGTTTTAAATATTTGAAAATACATTTTATAGTGAATTACTCATGCGTTTACCTGTTTTTGTTAATCATATGGGGACTGAGATAATTTATCTTATTTTGGTTATTGGGTTTGTGTGTTTAGTATAGAGTTTTCTCTTCAAAATAACATGCACACTTTACTTTGTATGGTTTGAAGTGTAGAAACAATTTTCATTGTTTTTTTCTTATTGCTCTGCCTTGCTCTTTTATTTTTTGTTGCAATTTTAGATATATTTTCTTAGTTTATTTTTAATTTTTATACAATATTGAACAACTAAAAGTTTATCCTAGGAGACTAGAAAAAAAATTCATAGTTAAAATAATGTATTCCTTAGACGAAACTATTCTCCAAATTTGCATCCTTGTATTTTCCAAACAACTAACACACATTTCAAGGCATGGGACAATGAGCAAGTATTTCTGGTACCGAAACATGTTCTTAATACAGGCTCAGTTGAATGGATGTTGGTAGGAGGATTGTCATCACAACAAGTGACATCAACACAAATATCATTAGCAAGGCAACATATTTAGGTATTTTCCTCTTAATAAATATTCCTCTGTCCCTAAATCATAAATGGAGAAAGAACCTAGGAGTTTTGAAAATGTGGTAAGAAAGAAATAATTCAGTAAAAGACCCTCCTTGGATGTTGATTTCATTGGAAAATATCATGTAATTGAAATGAAATTTTATCCAAGAAGATGGTGGAAACATTAAACAAGGTTACCAATAATCCTAAGGAGTAATCCCACTAGTTATAAGAAACATGGGAAAGAATGATATAATGAATGAAGTGAAGAAACAATAATGGTGGAGACAACAAAGACACATAAATGGATTAAGACGTTAGGGACCTAACAAACTTAGAGGAATGTGAAGATATGGAGCTTAGCAAGCTTGATTTGAAATATTTAGTATTAGAATGGGATGGGAAATAGACTGAGTCAATATTGAATCAATAAATTAAAATTTTGACAAAAGCCTTGATAAAAAAAGGATTATTTTAGGAATAAAAAATATAATGTAAGCATCACTAGTCTATCTCTTTAGCAGTTGAAACTAAAACACTAAAATAATGATAAAAATAGGAAAATAGAATAAAAGGGTGTATAAAGAAGAACTAAGTAACTTCTACAAGAGTTGAGAGAAATGCCAGTCAATTTAAGAATAATGGCATTGATGATGAACATGTTCCACACCACCCGCTCAAATGCCCAAAGAATATACTATCATAAATTATCAGATGAATGAATGAAAAAAACAAATATTTATTAAAAATAAAATTCTGAAAGAAAAGCCAACTATGGCTATTCTATAGGAAACAAAGTGCTCATTAGATATGCTGTCTAAAATTGATACTACTTATTCAATAAACTATAGCTCAATAATATTAGATGTACATGAGGCATCAAGGGGAATTACTTTATTATACATCCACTATGAGATTTTGCTTTCAAACACCTTTTCCACTCAAAGAATTGTCACAATAAAGTATCAACTAATATGTTTGACATAAATGGGCTTCATTTCCATTGTTTATGGACCCAATCTAACTAGGAATATATGTTTTTCTTTTTTCACAATATTCAACCCATCCCTTATATTATAGGACATGGTTACCCATTTGTGGAGCAATATTTATGGTTGAATCCTTGGATGAACATAGGGGAGGTTGATACGGATCTCGGCGTCTAAGATTTAGAAACCATAAATGCTTACAAAAAGTAGGAGAGAGAAAATACAAATATGCTCTGAAACAATTCTTATAAAAACTTTAAATAGAAAATACACACAGTAAATACATAACAATATATGAAAATAAAATAATACTTTATTAAATGGAGAAATCATTTATCCTACATTTTGAAGGACATATTTGTCCTTTTACAAGGTGACGCCCATTATTTATGGTATTCTAGGTGCCTTCTTCAGTTACAATACCATGGATAAATACCATGTGTGGATACTACTTTCCATTAGGATCAAGATTTTTACCTTAGGAAGAAATGGTTCCCATTGTGTCAAGTTCCCTTGTGAGAAGCTTTTGTTTAATATGAGCCAATGAATATAAGGGTTTTGCATGGTTGACCCATAATCATGGTGAGAAAAGGTCAAAGGATATAGTATCCTATAATGCTTATGGGCTAACTTTGATATTAATAGTGTCTAGCCTAGAAAATGAACATCAATGGAAAGGGTGTTTTGTAGTTGATCCCTAAACATGGGTTTGTAGGTGACCCACAACTGTGATAAATGAAGGTCAAGAGGTATTGATACTCCATGACACTTGTGGGCCAACTCTGATACAAATAGTGTATGGATAGGCGCTAGATGGTAAAATCTCCATTGACATGGGTCTATGATGGAAGTTTCCCCTAGAAGGTTATAATTTCAAATGTCTTCATCTTTTTGTGTATGATGTCAAAAGTTTTCACCCAACTAGTACCAATGACAAAATCCTTCTGTTGGAGGGGGTCAAGAATGATAATCTTCCATTGGAATGGGATACAAAAAAAATATTGCATTGAGAAGGGCCAATATCAGAAGTATTCGATTGGAAAAGGATTTGGCAATGGAAAACCTTTGAAATCTTACATAGGTGAGGGGTTTCGAAACATCAAAAATATTCCAATGGAATTCTTAGTGTTGTGCGTAGAGATCCGAAATATTCCACTCATTTTGGATGTGATTTAAAAGTTGACCTGAAATATTCAACATGTATTAGCTACAGTATGAAGAAATAAGAGGCTCTTCACTCTAGGATCTCATGCATAGGTAGTGGGCAACACATCATTGGGAGAATATATACATGAACCAAATGCATGGATCATTTTCTGGAACCCTACCACATGACATCCATAGCTTTCATTACCCCTATTATGGAGCGCAAACTCAACATGCACTATGGCCATCATTTTTTGTTTTGTGAACATGTATTTCTATGAAAAAAATTTAACTTCTTGAAACATGTGGGTGGTGGCTAAAACCTTGGATGGTATGAGATGAAATATAATGAATCCATTCACACCATTTCCTATGACATTCATGGAGACTATGACGTCACTCATGTTGATGTAATTGTAACCTTAAAAGCTATAAATTCTTGGATTTTATATTCTTAAAAGGGTCAGTTTGAATGTTGGGGAGAACCATGAGCACTCTAGAGGCTTAAAAGGTAGTGAGCCAAGCATAGGCCCTATCCATGGTATCCTCCACATCATTATAATGTTCAACATTGTAGTCTGGGGTGTGGGGAATGATGAGAAAATAGAAGAAAATCCTAGATTATTTGTGCATCTTCTCCTCCCAAGCATATGCCATGTATCCATCCTTAATTTATCCATGGCTATAACCTCTTGATTCTTGGTGGGTGAGGTAGCATTTCACGGTGGAATCAATAAAGGAAACAACATAATGAGGTTTATTGAGGTCTTTGAGCATGTACCATTGCTTCTTGGGAGAAGCATCTTTAAGAAATATGTAGGCTTTTAGCTTGGCCATGAGGCCATGGCTCCACCAGACTAGAACCTAGACTAGTGTTTTGTTCTTACAAAAAAACTTATGCAATCCATTCTTTCCATTATCGAAGGACACATAAAGATTAACATCAATTCCAATCTACAATTCCTCCACCACATCTCTTGTTTGGGGCATGTCATCATTATGTTACTCCATCTTAGAGCTTCCTACAACCCTTCTGATGACGACCACAACCATAGGGTTTGATCCTTTCCCCTTATTGATGATTTGAGGAAATAAAAGGCATAACCCTCACCAAGGAGAAAATTTAGTCTTCCATCTAAATAATAACTAGAATCTCATAGCAATGGCTTAGACATACATTTAGTATATCAACTTGGCTCTCATACTACATATCTAGATCATAGGGGATATGATCTAGGAACAATCAATAATGAAAGAAAGTAGGAGAGAAAGAATATAAATATGCCATGCAACTATTCTTAGAAAAACCTTGAAGAAAAAATACACACACTGAATACCTAACTATATATGGAAAAAATATAATTCTTTATTATATGGATAAATCATTTACCCTACAATGTGAAGGAACCATTTGTCATTTTACCAAGTGAGGCTTTTTATTTATAGTATTCTCGTTGGATTCTTGAGTTACAATAGCACAGGTGGATACCGTGGATGGATACCATGGGTGGATTCCACTTTCTATTCAAATAATAGGTATGAGATGACCAGATGTAGATTTGTGGTTTTTTGAAGTCAGTAATTGAAGCCTAATTTTAGTTGAATTGGAAACATCCAATGAAACTCACACCCAGGACAATAGAGGAGGGGTCCTTCATCACGTAAGCTCTAAACTAGATGAATTTCCTTTTCAGAATATTTAATGATCATAGGGCCAATAAGTTTGTTGGAAGCATGGGCTTGAATCATTAACCAATAAGTTTGAAACTAGATTAGACATGAATCCCAAAAATGATTGATTTAATTTTGAAGCGTTTTAGCTAAATAATCCATATGTCTAGCAGAATTTAGCTAAATAGTGGAAAGAAGCTCCAATGAGAAAATGTACCACAACATATCACTTCTAGGAAAATTTAAATCACGTCAGATTAATCTGTGACAATGCAATAAAGATGAATTCAAATATATTTTTGAATTGTAGAAGGATTTGATTGAGAAAAATGGAGCATGTTTAGTGTAATATCATCCTCAAATTTAGAACAAGCGAACTTATTTCCAATGGCTTCTTCTTGATCTTCATAAATGGGTCACCCTCAACATTCATTCCACCTTGTGGAGTCATACAAGGGGGCCCATTATCCAACACTTTTTTTTCTAATTGAAGAAGCATTGAGTTGAAGTATTAAGGGTATGGCACCTTAAAAAAAGACTAAGGGTATGAAAC
>APFE031184606.1:22355-45852 GCA_000404065.3 Pinus taeda | reverse complement strand
CATGGTAAAGGTATGGTAGAAGGTATGACTAATAGCTCTCTGGATTTTGATTTCTGTGAAAATTGTTTATATGGGAAGCATAATCGGGTGAGTTTCCCCTCTGGTGGTAAGAGGGTGAAACAAATATTAGAGCTTGTGCACAGTGATGTGGTTAGACCTGTGAAGGTTCCATAGCTGGGTAAGTCTGTGTACTATGTATCATTTATAGATGACTTCTCAAGGAATACATGGATATATTTCCTCAAGAAGAAATCTGAAGTCTTTGACAGGTTTAAAGAATTTAAGGCTCTAGTGGAAAACCAGACAAAGAAGAAGATAAATGTGCTGAGGGCAGATAATGGTGGAGAGTTTTGTAAGAATAAATTTGAAGAATTCTGTAAGAATTGTGGTATCGCATGGTAGAAGACTACTCCATACACACTTGAGCAAAATGGAGTTGCAGAAAGAATGAATAAGACGTTGATGGAAAGGGCAAGAAGCATGCTTAGTGGTGTCGGGTTAGGAAAGGAATTCTGGGCAGAGGCAGTGAGACAACATGTTACCTAGTCAATAGATCACCTTCATCAACGTTGGAGGATAAGACTCCACAAGAGGTATGGACTGGTAAGAAACCCTCTCTTTCACATCTGAGGGTATTTGGATGTGATGTATATGTACATGTTCCAAAGGAGAAAAGAACAAAGTTGGATAGTAAATCTGAAAATTGCATCTTTATTGGGTATAAGGATGTTTTAAGGGGTTATAAGCTTGGAACTGGTGCAAAGTAACACCCGCACATACGCATAGTATGCATTCAACAATAATGCATCCACAACTGTCCCAGGTGTCTGACTCTACAATGGAGTCAAACCTTCAGACCATAAATGGTCAAGTGGCCCTCTTATACAGTTCCTTTGTAATGGAACTTCAATCACCCTACCTGAAACCTCCTATCGGGAATCAAAACCCTTTAGAACCTTTTAAATCCTTTTATCCATGCATATATAACCTTCCCCTTCTAAATCTTGGTTAATATATGCTATATTGCACGAATTGCACTAACGCGCTTTTTTCCTTCTTAACTCATTTACAAAGGAAACACATGTTTACAAGGGAAACTCCACAAACAACCCTTTTTGCCTTAATACAGCCTTTGCACATCTTTCGAGGCTACCTTGATTGCTATAGGCATTTGCTCCTCACTCTATCACAGGTATTGTCAACACATGCTTCCTCTGCTCCAATATGCGATTAACGTAATACAAAATTTCAAGCCATATACAATTCCATCTATAATAATATCAGGTCCGCCCTTACCATCCACTTCTGATCTCTGAAGCCCTAATGCCCGATCGTCGATAAGCCCCGATGCCGATCGCTGATATATCACTATCGATGATATCGCAACATTCATAAACCGCTGACCCTTGGAACCTCCGATCGCCGATATGTGATTAAATCATGACCATTGATCTGGCCATGATCCAACGTTCCACAATTAATTGCTGCTCGCTCTTCGCAATTCTCCAAGACTCGTTCCAATCACTTAAAAGGGACTCTCGCTGATGCGATTGATTCTCAGCCGTTGATCTATGAGATCTAACAGTTGTTGAACATCAAATCTTTACTTCTCACTCGCCTCTCTTACTTAGAATTTACGCCATTTTCAATGGTTTCTGTGGCTCTTTGGGTTATTTAAAGGTTTTGGCCTTCTGCTCATTCGCAGCTCGATCTTCCTTCTGAGCTTAAACTCCTCACACTCCTTTGATCTCTATCCTTCTTGCAGAGCTCTAATGGATTCAATGATCCATTTTGATTCTTCTGAATCATGCTCTCCCTCTACGTCCTTCAAAATTTTGTCTGTACCTGTACAGAGCCTACGAATTCACTTTAAATCACACATGAAATACTTCTTAAGCATATTGACACAAATAGGAACCAATCTTGCATATATTAATATAAAAGCATAGATTACATCCGAGACTCCTCGTCTCGCACACACCCATACACAGTCCAAATTCTACTATTGGTGGCCTCCTACTTAATTGAACGCACAGGTTCACTTATTTATAAGAATGCATTGGATTGGATCATTGGAGGATCCGATCACCCCTTTAACAAAAGCCCTAAATCTCTCTGCATGCATACATATGTGGCAGATAAGTCTCCTTGAGACTTTATCCATTCCATCTTTTCCTCTGTCTTCAAACAGAAAAGTCTTCTTATTAACTTCCCATTTAATGCCTAAAAGCTCTCTCTTGTTCCTAGAATCATGGAACTGTTTAAGAGTTGGATTTGACTTCTACCACTCATGTTCTCATTTATTTATTTTGAGAGCATTTACATATTCTCCCAC
The DNA here is from genome assembly GCA_000404065.3 of Pinus taeda. Taxonomy (NCBI): domain Eukaryota; kingdom Viridiplantae; phylum Streptophyta; class Pinopsida; order Pinales; family Pinaceae; genus Pinus; species Pinus taeda. The sequence goes on along the minus strand of APFE031184606.1, from coordinate 43,517 downwards.
TATCTAATTAAATCACTTAAAATCCTAAATATTACATTGACTTGAGACTTAGGAAAACTATTTCCTAAAATGCATGACCCCCTATGTCTACGATTTACAACGATTTTCCTTGGGCTAAATGTTCCTGCATCAGGAACCCAGTAACAAGGAAGGTTGTGTGCAACCAAGATGTGGTGTTTAGAGAGGTGAAAGATGTTATTAAACATGAAGTACAACCAAAGGAACCTGAGAAGATAGAGTTTGAGCTAAAGGAGGAAGAATCAGATTTTATAACAAAAGATGAATCAGAAGATGAAGAGCCACAAACTCAGGTTGTGAGAAGATCAGTTTGAGAAAGAAGGTAGCCAGAAAGGTATAGTTTGTTTGCTTTATATTCAAATTTTGCTTTATCTATCACTGATGATGATCCTAGAACTGTGAAGGAAGTAATAGATTCAGAGGATGGCAAACTTTGGAAAGAGGCCATGGTTGATGAAATGGCCTATTTGCACAAAAATGAGGCTTGGGATCCGGTGGAGTTGGCGGCTGGAACGAAACCCATTGGTAGCAAATGGGTGTTCAAGGAGAAGACAAATGCAGAAGGAAAGGTGGAGAAATACAAAGTTTGGTTGGTAGCAAAAGGTTATTCCCAAGAGTCAGGAATTGATTTTGGTGATATTTTTTCTCCTGTTGCCAAGGTAGCTTCTATTAAATTACTTTTATCTGTTGCTGCTACTTTTGATTTTGATGTAGAATAGATGGATGTGAAGACAACATTTCTTCATGGGGATCTGGAAGAGGATATCTACATGAAGCAACCTGAAGGCTTTGCAATGAAGGGTAAGAAAGAATTGGCATGCAAGTTAAAAAAGTCTCTAGATGGGTTAAAACAATCACCAAGTATGTGGTATCATAAATTTGATACATTTATATGGGGACTTGGCTTCACCAGAAGCAAAGCAGATCATTGTGTGTATTTTAAATTAATTGGTGACCATGTTATTTATCTAGTCTTGTATGTGGATGATATGTTGCTGGTTGGAAGTGACAAAGAAATTATCCAGGATTTGTAGACCCAATTGTCCTCCAAATTTGACATGAAAGGTCTTGGTGCTGCAAACTATATTTTGGGCATGTAAATTAAAAGAGATCGAGCAAAGAGGAAGCTTTGGTTAAATCGGAGGAAGTATGTCGAGACAATATTGCAGAGGTTTAATATGCAAGATAGTAAACCGGTGAAGGTTCCTATTCATGTAGGTGTAAAGTTATATGATGAACAGTGTCCCAAGACATAAGAAGAGGAAGAGGACATGTCCCGCGTTGCATATGCTAGTGCAGTCAATAGCCTGATGTATGTGATGGTTTATACTAGACCAGATATTGCACATGCAGTGGAATGATTGAGCAAGTTTATGTCAAAACCAGGGAATGAGCATTAGACAACAATGAAGCAGTTTTCAGGTATTTGCTTGGCACTAGTGATTATGGTTTGTGCTACCAAGGAAGACCAAGATTGGATAGAGTGTTGGATATTTGTGGCTTTGTTGATGCAGATTGGGTTGGAGATGTGGATCAGAGAAGGTCGACAAGTGGGTATGTGTTTAACCTATTTGGAGGTGCAGTCAATTGGATGAGTAAGAAATAATCTGTAGTGGCACTGCCAACTACAGAGCCAGAAGACATGGCAACCACTCATGCAAGAAAGGAAGCAGTTTGGTTGCAGAGATTGTGTTCAAGTATGGGGTTAGTACAAGGAGCTATAAGGATAGACTGTGATAGCCAAAGTGTAATTTTCTTGGAAAAGAACCTTGCTCACCATTCAAAGATAAAGCACATTGATGTTCAGTATCACTTTATGAGGGATATGATAGAAGACAAAAGTGTGTTGCTCATAAAGGTGGACACTTTGAAGAATATTGCAGATGCATTGACAAAATCTGTGAGCTTCGAGAAGTTCGCTTGGTGTGGAGAAACAATGGGCATTGCACGGTTGGATAAATGACTAAGCTCTCATGTGGCCTCCTGTGGAAAGAAAACAACAAGTGGGAGAATTTTGGGTTGTGTTATATTCTTTCCACAACTAGCTCTCTTGGTTAATTGGGGGGTTAGAGAGGGGGCAGAGCCCCCCCTTCATTGCACCGACTCCATAGCAGGGGGGTCACAGGGGGGGCGACAATCCCCCCTATACAGGCGGTGTGAAGGGGGGCGGTTAGACCCCCAATTTTGTTTTTGGACCATATTAGGTTGGTGGACCTACCTATGGTTTTGTGCATGATTTTTGCACATGATTTTGGGCGCGATGGTTTTCGATCCATGGTATTCGATGCTTCAACATGTATATATATGTATTGTAACATTGAAAGGAACATAATGAAAAATCAAGTTGGTAGTCCCGATTTTGGGATCTAGGGGAAAATCTCTGTGTATATGTGTTATGCTCTCGCATTGTTTATTTTCTATGTTTTAGAATTCGTATGCAGGTAATTTTTGTATGGGGTTAAAACCTACATCCCTCTAGATTCTCATCTTGTTGATCAGTTTCCTCCTTGACATCTTCCTCTGTTTCTTCATCACCTTCCTTCTCCCTCTCTTCCTCTTCCTCCTCATCTGTTTCCTCTTCATCCCTCTCTGCTTCTTCTTCATCTGTTTTAGTCTCTTCTTCATCCTTTTCACTGACAGTAGGGCTAATATCATATGTGAGGGCTTTGATATCCTCCTCTATCTGCTTGTCTCTGAAAATTTCCCTTTGGATAGGAATTCTAAGGTTTTGGAGGGCATCTTCTATGATGATTCTAATGAAACCATGGTGGACTAACTGTTGGTAGTTTCCTTCCTGCACCTTTATGCTCATATCTATCAGTGATTTCAAAAGGAAGTATGGTATGCTGAGGCTATGGAGAGGAGGTGTTTCTGCTCCAAACCTCAATTCTTCAAGGATCCTAAAGTGATTTCCATATACCACACTATACCTACCTTCACATGATATGTATTTTATAAGGTGTTAGCTTACCTTATTTTGGGGGTATGGTAGGCTTGCTCTCCTCACTCCATTTTTGTCTTCAATGGGATCCTCTCCCTCTAAAAAGAATTTCTTCTTTGCAGTTTCGCTATTTCCCTTGTCTTCCTTTCTCCAAGGCACTCCTAAGGGAAGTGTGGTAATTATGCTTATGAGTTCTGGGGTGAGCTCTATGGAGAGGCCTCTCACCACAACAGTGGCATGGGTCTTGGTAAGTTGAATGAGGGAGAGAGCAAAATATTTGGCTACTTCATCATCGTACCCCTTCAATTTCTCAAAGTACCCCATCCAATTATGCCTTGTGAATATTTCTAACACAGGAGGGTGTTGGTGAATCCTTACAGTGTTAATGAGCTCCCTTCTATTAAACTCCCCTGTCATTTTGTTTGGTGAATTTGAGGAGAAGAGATATATGATACAAAATTTTAATGGAGGAACTGGGACTAAAATTTCTGTGGATACAATTCCCTTATACATCTACCAATTTCAATCAAACTAGGAGATTTTTCTATTGTTTTTACTTAGAAAAATGGAAGGAAATGTAGAGCCTACCTCCTCATAGTGCTTATTGTAGCCAACCCTTGTGTTTCCCCCTTTGAAATTGCTCTCTACCAATCCTGTAGACTGTTGATTGTATCCTGTATGATTCCTGTGTGATCCTGTAGGATCCTGTAGGAAGTCATGTGCAAGAAGAAATGAATTGTTCCTCTCTTGTAGGTTGCTTGGGGTGAGAAACTATTAGTACACACTGATTTTCAACATGGATTGGACATCACACATGCACAACCTTGATGGACCATGTTATGCTTGTTCAAGCTTGCATAAAGGAATGCACTCGTGAACTTGTTGCAGACTAAGCATGTGTGAGAAAGTAACCCTCGACATTTCCAATCCAAGAAGGGAGCTTAACAACATCAACTAACCAAGAAGTGACTACGAAATGACCGATCACAAGATCCACATTAGGCTCCAAAATTTGTGTGTAGGAAAATTTTTGGATTGTGTTTGTTGCAACGACAACAATTGGCAACACATTGGTAGAACTCCAACTTCTCTACCTTGGTCAATTCTTTCATGCATGGTATAGTTCTTCATGAATTATTGATTCATCATTCAAATTACCATGACTTCCCCACTTATCTGATGCACAAACATAGTCCCCTTCATTCCTTTACTTGGTTAAACAAAAAAATAAGATCAATGATCACACAATGTTTCGAAGATCAATGAAGTTCACGACCTTTACATTTCCAGAGTATAATTTTTCATCTCTAGTGTTGCTTCACTGCCAACGTGCTTGAACAATACCTCGATAGAGTCACTTCAGGAACACAATCACTACGCCATTGCCAATGAGCCTGGACAATACTTCGACAAAGTTACTTGCTTCACCTTTCTGTGTAGGAAGAACTTCTCTTCTTTCCCCTTCATTTATTTATTTAAAGAGGATTATGCATTCACACTTATTTATTTATGGGTGGAAGAGGGATCCCAACTTATTGAGAGCAAGAGAGGTTTTTTCCTTTAGAGAAGCATATAGAGACCTCTGATTTAGGTTTTCTCATTTAGATTTTTCCCTTGTCCTTCTCTACTTGATTGGATGAGCCTAAAAAAACCGAAACATAAAAATCGAAGTGTAGGGATGAGGTTTCCAGAATAGGCATGGATATCATGGTTTGACATAAGGCTTTCCTAACACAAGGATTGTATTTTCTATCGGAACATCCTCGACCAAAATATATAACCAAGACAAGGAAGAATGACAGATATTTAGCCAAATGTTGCAGTGTCACAAAGTCCTTTTCTATTTTTCCACATTGTCTTTCGAGCCCACATAGGACACCCTTCATGCGAAGTGTCATTGGTAGAAAAAAAAGCAAAAGAGACGACACAACAAGAAATCAAAATCAAATCATAAGCAAAAAGAGGTTAAACCAAACATGACACAAGATAGAAGTAAGAAAAGACAATAAAGACTAAAGAGAACAAGTGTGGGATGAGTGCAAGAGAGGGAAAAATCGAATGCAACTAGTCCTAATCCTAACCTAAACAACTAGAAGGTGAGGTTAACGTATGACAAAATTTCCAATGTAGCCACTGTAGCTACTCTTGACCTCCATCCACAAAGATATGAACAATTAAAATAAATATAATGTAATGTGTGACAGAAAGATAAGAACTTGAATAACTTGCAAAAAAAATTGAAGGTCTTTCCTGTCAGCAGAAAGCTAGGCCATAACCAATATATCTAACCAATTTACATTCTTACCCTTTCGATGAGAACCATCATTCAATAAACCTTGGAAAATTCTCAGGAATGTGACTCCACCTACACTGAACTCCTTCGTAAGCGCGAGGAAGGATCGAAACTTGTTATTCGCGTCAGAGGCTTGCCAGGTAAGACTGTTCTAGCCTTTCAATGATTGGATTGTAAAATTCATGATAATCCTCTTGAAAACCCCAAAATCTTATGAATTTTCAATTAAAGGTACTAGATTATGATGAGAATCTTGTGAGGAAAAATAGATCTTACCATATTTAGCAGGTGTGTTAGGACAATGAGGACTTGACATAGCCATCCACTAGTGTGGAAGTGCCTCAACAACTTGACAAGTACCTAACTATTGAGATTACCCATAAAGACTAATCGATGTGAAACAAATGTGATCAAATATATTGGTGGAAAAATGATAAAATGAATGAAAGTTAATACTATGATTAGATGGAATAATTAAAGCATCAGATTCCCAATTAGTAGTTAATGAAGATAAATCAATTTGAACAACTCTATGAATGCTTAGAACAATCGAACCAACTTCCTCTCAAACTGAATGTGACAAACCATTTTCCTATAACTGGTGACAAACTGCACAAGCATAGTATCATCGAAAGAATTTAAAAGGGATGCCAACATAACAAACACATGAGACAATTCAGGACATAGTGAATGGAGAAAAATTTGATCTGCACGATGACTCGTGCATTCATTATCACTCAAGAGGATTTTAGGTGTGATAAAGGGAAAAATTTGCAATACAACATTCACAAGAAAAACTAGGAGTTGACTATTAAGAAGTGAATCTGATATGCATGATCCCTTTGGCCAAAGATAATATTTGAAATGGTCCACTTTGTAATTCCATGACTTTATGAGAGATACACATTCCAAGCCAGAGTTTGATGCGAGAGATTGGCATAAAGATGGATCAACTGAAGATGATTCTTGAACTCGAATAGAAACCAAATATTGAAAGATCAAAATATTACATCCAAGATACCACACATCTTTCAAGAAGAGATTTACATCGAATGAAACCATGTAAAGAGAAGGATTGTGCAAGAGAAACCAAATTTGACTTAGTTTAGGGGGCTTAGCGTAATCATTAGATCCTGATATAACCATTAATGGGAGTTGAAGTGCCTCGAATTCCTAACAAGTCCCGAAAATTTTAAAGATTATAAAATCAAATTTTAAATATTGAAACATATCATGCATGGTGTGAGGATAGTTGCTATCATTGGTTTCCATAAGACCTTTTCTCAGCGGATGGAAGCCATATCTGTCACTGATTTGACCAAATTTCTCAACTTCAACAACCAGATTTCTTAAGTTGAAATATTCCTTTGATTGTGAATGTAAATATATATGAATCAGAGAAATTTCATGAGCAAGCTCATTTGAAGGGACACCTTCATGCACGAGAAGAGATAATGAGGGATGGAAAGAGTACTCAATGATTTGATTTTTTTCATATTCATCATGAATAATATCACCACATTGTTCCATTTGAGAAGTTAAATCATGGGATGAAGAAATTAAAGAGCATGGACTATCTTTGTCACAAGTAGATACATCGCAAATGGTAGAGCACAAGGGATAGTGAGATGAAGAGGAAGTTTCAATATGAACATCTTCTTTGATTGAATCAGATTCTAGATCTAAAGTAAAGTCTTTGTGAGAAATCAAAAGGTCAAATGATACACCTGGGCATTCGTGATCACATGCATCAACTCATCATCAGAATGATTGTTTCCCAAGGCTACAGATTGAATGGAATAATTGATTGTATTTGATTCATTGCTGAAATTAGGAGATTGAAAATCATCCAAGAATAGAAGCACATCATCTTCACATGGAGGATTTTGAAAAAGAGAAGAAATATTAAAAGCATCTTCACCCCTCTGCCTCTCTTCTTGTGTAACATGTCTGCCTTGTATCTGATTGCAGTTTGAACTAACAACTCGAAAATCAAGGAAGTGTGGAAAACTAGCTGGTGGAGTTGATTGATCGGGTTGATCACCATACAAAGAGTCATGGCATGTAGATGATAGAGGAAAATAGAAATCCAAATCAGATTTGAGATTAGGGCTATGCATAGTAACATCACATTGCTAAATGGAGGAGTTAGTATTCACCATGGGCTTCATGAGCCATTCTGGGATTTCCTCCATTGAATTAGAGTCATGAAAAGCAGAAGAAGAATGAGAAGATGGATTAGGAATTTTATTAAAATATCTCCCAACTTTATTATCATTGCAAGGAGGCACCCACATCGGAACTTGAAAAGGAGGAGGACAAGGAACAAACAAAGTAGTGTGTTCCTCCTCTGAAATTAGAGGTGCTTCATTATTTTCAAGAGCTGGGGAAGTAGAAACATTAGGGGGTTTAGATTCGCTGTGAAAAGATATGTGAACCAAATACTTAAAATTTTTTTTCAAGAAACCCCAATCCATATATTCTTCAAGAAATACATAACAAAGGTGAAGGAATCAATTAGAGAAATCCTCAACTGATTCATCAGGCTCCATTCTAAGTTGATCGATTCTTTTATAAACATCTTGGTAATCATACCTATAAAATGCTAAATGAAGCTCCTCGAGGAGATGGTTAAGAGAATGAATGGAGGTAGGTGGTGGAGTGTGGCACCATCGACTAACTCAACCTTCAAGGATGAGGGAGAAAACAATACAAGCCACATCTTCACAATCAATTTTATAATATTCACAGAACTTAAGAAAAAAAGATACATGCTCGACAAAGGATGTATCACCCTCACCAACAAACTTGAGTTGATACAAGTCATGGAGAGACTCATCGGGGATTGAAATTTCACTATGGGACAGGTTAGAAAAACACCCCAAGAGTATGATTTGAAGATGAGCCATTTACGGTAAGAGATTCAAAACAGACTCAAAGGGCTCAACTTGTCATTTGGCCTTCCTTCTAGTGCCATTTTGTTGACGGTGTTGGAAATCCATCAACCAAGGGGGTCTCCTTGATGTGAAGTCCCAATTAGAAATCTCAGCGTTTGGAATAGGAGCCCCATCTGGAGTATTGGCCTGGTTGACATGTATTCTTATAGATTTTCCTTGGCTCTGACTGTCAACAAGAGAGAGGAATACAAAGGTGCCTTCAAAAAACAAGTGAGTGTGCCCAGTGAGTGTTTTATTGTAAGCGTGTCAAGGTTATTCTACTATGGAGGGAGAAAAGAAAGTGATACTCTAAGAGAAAGGTAATAGTCCCACCCTAGTAGAGACACATGCAACCAAGAAGGATCCATCTAACATCCAATGAAATAGTTCACAAAGATGTGATAGTCATTACAATCAATCAACAAGAAAGATCTATCTAATATCAAGCAGAATAGTCCACAAGGATGTGACAACAATAACAACCATTACAAAACATTATCAATATGATAAGTACCAAAATAACCAAAATAGTTCAACTACTTTCACACAGATGAAATAAAACATGAATTACAAACATCCACAAAACAATCTTACAAATATTCATAATCTATGCTTGAAGAACATGTTGGCCATGAGGCTTATGATATTAAGTAAAAGTTCCAAAACACATGTATACAATGAACACCACTAGCTCCAGTAGTGGAGCATTGGAGCCACTGCTTTCTCCCCAAAAGAACTAGCTTGCCTCTCTAATGCCTTGCAGGATTAGCCAAGGTGCAAAGTTCCTTTCTACAATGAGGGTGTATATATAACCAAGAGGTGATGCTTCACCTTCCTTGTGACTCTTTGATTACCCCCATGACTGTTTGAATTCCTATGACTTTTCAACTTTACATGACTCTTCATATTCGAAATGTGTCCTTTGGACTTCCACTTTATAATACATTTTGAATAGATAATTACATAATCCACAATAATGATGTGGCATATGATGACTCGTGACTGTACATGACATGACATTGATGGCACATACTACATGATGATGTGGCAACACCAAGTTGTCCTTCTTGCTGCTTCTTTCTTTTTGTCTTCAACAAGAGATGTATCCAATGCTTCATCTTCATGAGAGATATGCTTTGTTCTTCATATCTACCCTCCAAACGGTTGTGGATTAGATGGAGTCTTCATGCGGTCTTGATCTTTGGTCTTCTGTCATAATTTAGTGTTCCTTCATCTTCTTGTATAATGGTAATATTTTCTCTTCAGCTCCATATGTGTCTTCTAGCATGTATTCCTTCTCCATCTATTTCTTCATAATATTTCCATAGCATGATAGAGTTCCTGCATCCGCAATCCACTCATGACAAAGCAACATCAATTTGATAAACCGTTAGTCTAAAATGCTGCATGATGATCCATTGACTGAGCTAGAACATGGTGGCAAGCTAAGGGAGAGGCTTAGTGACTACGTAATTGTGCATCTCAAGCAGTTAAGGGTTAGTCTTGAGCCTTGATACTTCACAATGTGCAGTTCAGGCTTGGACTATGCAAAAAGATTGCACAATTGGGGGCTTAGGGAGCCAGATTGAGGGCTTGAACACTGATTTTTCCCATTGCGGAGTTATGGAAGGCTGAGGAGCCTAGGTGATTACGTAATTACATATTTAAATAGCTAAGGTATGAGGCTTGATCCTTGAGACTGCGCAATGCGTAGTTCAGGCTAGACTGTGCTAGAAAATTACGTAGTTTTGAGGCTCCATGAGTTAGGCTGTAGGGTTTTGCGATGATTCTATCAATTGTGTAGTTATGGGAGGTAGACCAGACTTGATGATTGTGAAGTTGTGTAGTTCAAGAGCTAAGAGTTGGGATTAAGGTTAGAGACTGCGCAATGTGAATTTGGGGGTAGGCTAGGGGGTTGAATTGTGCAATTTTGGAGGCCAAGAATCAGGCTTGAGACTGAAATTGCGCAGTGCGAAATCCTGGAAAGATGGAACTACAAATTCAGCAATTTCAAGAGGCAGGGTTGTAGCTTGAGGGATGGGACTATGCAATGCAAAATTCAGGAAGGATGGATGAGGCTAAGTTGCTGGGAATTTTTCGAAATTTGTTAATTGTGGGATTTGTGAAACTGATGTCAATCGTGATAGGACTTGACTATGATCACACACTTAGAGTGCTTGATGACACAACCTAGATCATCTGGATCACATTAAAAACATACTTCCCTTAGTGCAACAACCTTTACGACAACTTATGACAAGTGCGACACTAAAGATACACTTTGCGATGACTGTGACGACACTTGTGCGATAATGCTTAAGACTTTGGAAATGAGTACGAAAAAGGTTTACATGGTAAGATAAACTCATTTACACAAGGAGAACCTCTTGAAACCACCAAAACAAGCTTATGTACATTATGTGACACTTAACATGCCAGAAGACGACAAGTGCTAAAGTGCAAACAACACTTGCGATATGCGAATGATAGTGAAAGAAACACATGCCAAAGCGAAGAGAACATGAAAACGACACTCGCAAAAACAAAGGTGTGTGAAAGCGATATTTTGCAAAACTCATCGAAATAGAATTACAAATACAACTAGGAGTGAGAAACTGCTAGTACACAGTGATTGTCGACATGGATAAGACATCGTACATACATAATCTTGATGGACCGTGCTATGCTTGTTCAAACTTGCGTAAAAGAATGCACCCATGAAATTGTTGCAGACTAAGAATGTGTGAGAAAGTACCCTCGACACATCCAATCCAACAAAGGAGCTCAATAACATCAACTAACCAAGAAGTGACAATGGAACGACTAACCGCAAGATCCATAGTAGGCTCCAAAATTCAAGTGTAGGAAAATTTTTGGAGGGTGTTTTTGATAGTGACAACAATTGGAAACAATTATTAAAATTGGAAAATGTCAAAATACTTATAAACCATTCAGTCCTCATGAAAAAAGACCAAACTATCTCTAATTCTTTAATTACAAAAATGAGGGATTTTCCAGAAATTGGAAATAATGTAAAATAGTTATTCGATAACTTGGGACTCTTGTGCAACTTCAAGATTGCTTGATGAAACTCTAGGTTCCATAACTCGAACCTTCACTGGTGAAATCAAACTCTGGCATTTCTTCCACAAATTCAAGTCAGGAAATGGGCACCGCAACATCCTGTTGTAGGCCATTCTTAGATTGGTTACCTTGGTGTATGTTGGCTTCTCAGTGAACAAAGTTTTGATTAATGATAGCAACTAAAATTACCTATGCAAGTAATTTACAATTGTTTCTCCTTTTAAAATTATTGCTCTCTCACGAGAATAATTGATCTTACTCTTTGCCTCCACCATAAATGTTTCATATTGTTCCCAAGGAAGGAGTTTTCCTTATTGATCCTAAAATTTAGGCAGCCCTACTTGAACTCTCTTGTCAAAATTATAATTAAATGTTGCCAAGGATTCTTCCACCTCCAACGTCCTGCTATTTGCATGCTTCCTATACATGTTTTCTGCACCATCTAGCTGATATCTAACACCACAATTGTTATGTGTACAATATATACTACCCTTAATTCATGGGAGATTTGGAATTCAGATAATCAATCATCTTTTTGGCTAACTATTCAATTTCTTGAGATTCACTTTTGTTGACGTAAATAATGGCTTCAGTGGCCCTAGTCATTTCCTTTTCTTCAACCATTACCACCATATGATCCCAGACTACTTTGACTTGCTCAATGATATCATTTGAGGTGATCTCTCTTGCTTGGATAAGAGATATATTCCCCTTTAGCTTTTATTTAAACTCCTTAATTTCATCACATGCTGACTGGTAATTCTTGTGATGTTGATTTGCATTCTCTCTGGTCATGTTTAGATGTCTCTCCTTATGCTTCAATTGCTCCTTTGTATCACTATATTCTTCTATAATTTCTGCAACTCATCTTCTAAAATCTTTAGCTCTGTCATGACTCTAGTAAGTTTTTCAATTGGGTCTTTTGAGCCTGGATGCACTACAATTGAACATACATTTTTATCTATTTTTTTTGTAAGTCTGCATTGAGTTCCTTGACAATTGCTACCTCTTTATTTATTTCCACTAGATCATGAGTTAAGATTTCTTTTTCTTTCTCAACTTGGGCCAAATCTAGAGCTTGGACATGCTCTGTTGCAGGTAGCTTCAATTTCCTCAAAGATTGGATTTCAGATTCTACACTCTGGATCAAGGATTTAATAGTTTCTCTATCCTTTGGATTCATCCCAAGCTTAATTATCAACTTTTTAAAATCTTCATTTTGAGTACGAAGAGCTTGAGAATTAGCCCTCTCCAACTTCAACTAATCTATCAATTTTCCCAATAAATCCTCTGTCTTGCTTGTTGCCAGTGATGTTTTGCTGAGATAATTGTATATCAACTCCCATGTCTCCCTATACAAGATTATTTGTCTAGCAATGGAATATCTTTAGTGTTCGCAGATAGATTGACTGTTCTAAAATCTGTTCCAGAAGAAATTGTCTGGGAAATAAGATAAGTAAAGGAAAATCTCAATTGGTTTCTTTCCAAATCTATTGTTGAAAGAAGTTTGGTTTTCTAACCATAAATTGATTAAGCTTCCAATTGGGTGATGGAATTGGTATTTATCTTCTTGTTCCTTTGTTCAACATGCTCATAATTAAATTTTAAAACATTCAAGGAATTATGTTCTTCTTCACCCGGAATTGGAGATGATGGTGCACACTTCATTCCCTCTATTTGTAATTGAAAACCAACTTCACTCGAAGGTATTTCCATGAGTTATTCAAATTTTGTCTCACCTCCTTTTGTTCTTGCTTTTTTACTTCTCTGAGAACTTTCTCCATCAAGATATATGACATCAACAACACTCCTTTTCAACCCCTTTTTCAATGGGGAGAGGGGTTTCTGTCTCCATACTTTCTTGTGTCTCTACCAAGCCACCATTTTCTAATTTCTCAAGTTTTTGATTTGATTCATGGAAATAAGGGGTGTGAGATATTTCTAATATCCTCTTTGAAATTACCTGACGTGGATCATAGTGCCATTTTTCCCTTGTTGAAAATTCATTCTTTATAACATTTTTTCAACCTCCTCTATTACTTGTCTATTATTTACAATAAATGGGCCAACAATCCTTGGTAATTTGAACAAAAACCTTTTCTTGTTGGGACAAAGTGTACGCGATCCACATTCAAGCTTTGTCTAAAAAATTCTAATGCAAATATCCTCATAGGCACAAAAGAAGGAAGCCTATATGTTGGGATTTCTGCTCCATATAATCTGATTTCTACATATTCCTCAAACATGAACCGATATCCAACTTTCAAATCTTTGTTCATTTGTAAAACATATTGAACCTTTGGTAAAATTCTTGGAGGGGAAGAATTATTGATAATTTTATACACAAATGACATGAAAGATGAAATGTAAGAAGAAAATCCTTCATTGTTTTTTTTTTCTCCTAACTAGATAAGTCCAATTTACCACTGTTTGCTTTTGTTTATATACATCCATAACATTCAAACCCAGGTCCACGAATTGGTTAACATGAACATATAGGAAGAGGTATACCAACAAGGAAGGAAACCTAAAACACCTAACAATACTAAAATTGAAAAGCTATGAGTTGATGGAATGTTCCCAAAAAGAGGAAATGTCTAATATAACATCGGGTTGCATCATTAAATGGAACAAAACTAAAGCTTGATGGCGAACTATTGAGGTCTCATCTCTTCCTAAAATTCTCATAATTACTTGTAAAATAGGCCTAACACTTTTAGAAAAACAAACTATGAGAAATTGTGTTGACTCTTTTGGAAGGATTACATTTGGAGGAAAAACAAAGTTATGTAGTTTATTTCTATCCTTTGTTCGCAGATTCTAGTAGACAGACATAAGGGTTTCATCATAAAATACAACGTAATTATTTGATTGGGGAAAATCCAAGGCATGTCGAATTAACAATGAAGAGACACAAAATGTTTTCTCCCAAGGAATTCATTACATAAAACCTCTGTGGGTATAAGGATGAAGTTAACTAGCTGATGAATTTTGGGAGAAAATAGGTTTGTGTGAAAATTGCAATGAAAAAAAGCTGACTTAACCATTATTAGGGTCATTTTTACTCAATTTGACTAGCTAGGATGTTTTGGCAGAGCTCCTTTAAATCTAACGTACAAACAGGGCCAAGAATGTCATGCTTAATTTCCATTAGAGGTATATGGGTAGAAGAACTAGATAAATAGAATTTCTTAGCCATTTTCAAATTTGCGTTTGAAAACAGAGAGTGGTTAAAGGTGCTAAATACCCGGTAATTCGAAGGTAATTGGTGACAGATTTAATTGTACTTGAGAGCGACAACTGGAGTGGGATTGGAAGATAAAATAAAAGAAGCGAGAGAAATCAAGATTTTTATAAATGAAATGGTGGAAAAATTGTAATTAAGAAAGTGGAGAAAAACGAGTACAAAATGGTGATGTGGCGGCCAACGTGGCGTGGAAACAGGGCGGATGAGGTGGAGTGAGGAGGGGTAACGTGGAAGTGATGTGGATGTGATGATGTGGAAGCCAACTCGCCCACTCCTGCTCATTTTCCGTTGATTTGTGGAACTAGTGGAAACCGCTTACCACCCTTGGGGGAACCTTGGGCGGTAAGTAGTTTCACCGGGGTGTGTCATTAGTGTTGATCACAACCATTGATCACCCCAACGAATAATTTTTCAAACCTGTGCTCGGGAGCACCCTACCTCGTAAACTTCACGCTGGTTGTGGTGTCGGGTTTGATACGAGACCAAAATCAATTTATGGTACAGTGATACTTTTTGTTAGTTGTGCAACCTTTAACCTTTTTTTCCATTCGACATTTGCAAGGTTGTCCCACTCTCTAAGTTTATATATATATATTATAATATATATATAATTTGAACTTTGCACCCTACACCATTTCTCAAAATAAAACATCATTTTTCCCAAACATATATATAAAGAGTCCCCTTTTCCATATTTTTTCTCTTTTTCCTATTTTTCCATTTTATTTCATATATATTATATATATATATATATATATATATATATATATATATATATATATATAATTTTATTCTTTTTCCCAAAAGAAAATTTGGGTAGATCAACCCCGAAGGGAGTCTTTTAAAGCCCATTGACAAGACTAGCATGGCCTAATCCCATGGGCATTGAGGAGAATTGATCCTGTGACCTCTTGATCGGTGAGGTACTTAACAACGAGGACTCGACCAATTGAGTTAACCCTTGGGACTATAGTCCACGGAGCGCGGACTGAGGTCTCATCTGAAGTAGTATGGGAGGGTGCTAGAACTAGGTTTCTGCACCCTTGAGATGTCTGATGAGTTCAAGTGGTCCGCAGTTCGACCCTGCGCGCAAGTCGCTTCGCGCACTTTCCCGTACCTCGCAGCTTGATATACTGCCTTCATGAAGCCCTACTCAGGGGCTGAATGTTGCGCTTCTATGTTATTACCCAAATTCTTATTGGTATTCCAATGTTAGTTGATTATTTTACCCTACTCCTGTGCTTTAAGTTATACTTAGCAACATAAACCATTCATATAGATGCACACATTAAATAAATAGTATACGTACAAATTATATCAAACGTGCATTAACCCAAGAACAGATACACAGAATTATGGTAAAACATCTCTTTATTAATTCCTTCCTTGGTTACAAACTCGACTCTTCCCTGTGCACTTAGCTGTAGACTATTAGGCCTCTGCGCACTTAGTTGCAGAGCCTTCTCCTACTCTACGACCCAAAGACACACTTCATTTAGTCACTTAGACTCTTCCTATCTCTCTATTATTTTATCTCTTTACACTTAGAGCCTCGCTCTATTTATACAATCCCATGGTCCGTGGACAATGGGTAGGTCTATCTAGCCGACATTACATTACAAAACTAGGGCAGACAACCCTGTGACTCTATCATACATTTCGCGCTCTGCCCCTGCAATTCGCGGAGCTTTACGACAAGATTGGGTGAAAACTTGGGCTTTGAGCCCCAAAACATGCCTTGGGGGGGATTCCATACGCAACAGGCCCCCAACACAAACATCATGACTCACCCTCGAGTCACTCTGTCGGCGTGAAGATCTTTGCACAAAGTCCCTCCAACTGATCTCGAACTGCACAGAGGTCAGTAGCGCACTGAGCTGCTGCTTGCTGGATCTATTGCATGCGATGTTCCGAGACCTCTGTGTCCGAACTACTTCTCTACATCTGTACTGGTATCTACTACATATGTTTATAGTCCCGTGCCTTTGTCAAGATCCTTGGAGCATGAAGACTGTGCTTCCGTCGATTAGTCAGATAGCCAGACCACCTGTGTAGGGCTTCAAACGACTACCATTCACCTTGCTTGGGAAAGGTTCTCCATTTAGTTTGATCAGCTATACTACGCCTCCGTCTGTGACCTTCTTGACCACGTATGGTCCCAGCCAATGCATTCTGAACTTTCCCTGGAATTTTTCAAACTTACTGTCATACAACAACACCAAGTCATTTACCTTGAAGGTGCACAACTTAATATGACGATTGTGCCAGGCCTTTTCATGCTGCTTTTGTACCTACTGATGAAAGCCAGCCAGGAATTGTTCCTCCTCAAGTTTTTCCAATTGCGTGATCCTTTCTTCCAGAGCTTCGCGGTTTGTCATACCTGTGAGCGCTGGTATTCATAGACTAGGTATAATATACTCCATCAGCATGACAACTTCCATGCCATAAACTAATCGGAAAGGTGTTTGTCTCATCAGTTTCTTGCATGTTGCCCTATAAGCCCATAGTACTGCAGGTACGTGTAGGTCCCATTTGTTTCGCTGTGTGTTGCACACTTTGGTTAGCGCAGTCTCGAATATTTTTTTGAATGCTTCTACTGTCCCATTGGCTTATGGGTGATACGGTGTGCTTTTCTGATGATACATCGGGAACTCTTCTGTGAGCATGCTGATGGTTTCCTTCAGGAAATGTGTACCGTGATCACTCATTAAGACTTTTGGACAACCAAATCGGTTCAACATGTGCTCAAACAAAAACTTCGTAGCCGTAGTGGTCGTGCAGTGTTTGACCGGTTTCACTTCCAACTAGCGTGTCAGGTACTCCATCGCGGTGATGATGTAGCGCGCGCCTGTTTTTCTGTGGGGTTTGATAGGTCCCACAAAGTCGATTGCCCACTTTTCAAAGGGTTGCAGCATCATTTGTGGATTCAAATCCATCTCATCCCTTCGCAATGGTTTACCAGTCCTTTGACATATATTGTAGGCCTTACAGTGTGCTTTTGAATCCTGATGAAGGGTTGGCCACCACAACCCTGCGCGGAGAACCTTTTGTGTTGTTTCTCGTCCTACATAGTGTCCTCTTGCAGTACCCCCATGTGCTTCCATGAGGATCTGACTTTGTTCAAATTTAGGTACGTACATTCACAATATCTCATCATTTCCCATTTTGTATAGGTGCCTTGCAATGACAGAAAAATCCGCTATGCGCACCACCAATTCCTTCTTCTGTTGAACGGAGTATTCCTTCGGTGCAACCCCTATTGTCAAAAAGTGGATTATATCTTCGAAGTGTCTGTCCGTGACATGCACAGCAAAGAGTTGTGTATTAGGTAATCCTTCCTCCAAACTAGTAGGTTCCTCGCCTGTCTCAATACGCGACAAGTGATTCGGTCCTGCATTCAGTCGTCCAGGCTTTACCACGACCTCAAAGTCATGTTCTTGGAACAATAAGAGCCACCTACAAAGGCGCCCCCCCAACACAAGCTTATTGACCAAGTATTTTAGCATGGAATGGTCTATATACATCTTCAAATGTCCTCCCAATAAATAGTGCTAGTATTTTTGGAGCATGTACACCATAGCCAACCATTCGTGTTTAGTTGTGGAATAGTTCTTTTCGGCTTTGGACAACCGACGACTTGCAAACGTGATAGGGTAATCCAAGACCTCTCCACCCTCTTGTGTTAGCACTGCTCCCAGTGCTATGCATGATGCATCAACATGGACATGAAACTCCCATTTTGGGAAGACTAGGATTGGGGCGGAGGCCAATTTCCCCTTTAGGACATCTAGGCTCTTCATGCAATCATTGTTCCCATAGAATGTGACATCCTTTTTCAATTGTTTCTCCATCGGTGTGGTGATCTGGGCATAGCTTTTGATGCACTTCCGGTAGTATCTTGTGTGCCGCAAGGTAGCGCGTAACTGTTTAATACTTCACGGTGCTTCCAAATTTAGAATTACTGCAATCTTTGCGGGGTCTACCATTAGTCCCTATTTGTAGACCACATGTCCTAGTAGGTTCCCAAATGGAACGAGGAATGTACACTTCTTAAGGTTCAGCGCAATCTGGTGTCATCGACAAGTATCCAGCATCAAGCGTAAGCTTGCTACATGGTGCTTAACCAATCCAAAGAAAGTCCAATCATCCAGATAGACCTTTAGGAATTTGTAGATATATTCTTTGAAGGTGGCAACAACTATGCGCGAAAAGATGGTTGGGGTATTTTTTTAACCCGAATGTCATGACGGTGTATTGAAATTAGCCCCATTCAGTGGCGAAGGTGGTCTTTCTCCTATCTTCCAGCGTGATTTTGATCTGGTGGTACCCTGAGAACCCATCAGTGAAAGAATATGCTTCTTGCCCGCCAACATTTTCCAATACTTCATCAATGAACGGTGTCGGGAATGGGTCATGTACGCAGGCGTCATTCAACTCCCTGAGGTCCACACATATTCTTATCTCACCCTTCTACTTTTTCTCTTGTACCACCATAGGGCTTACCTAATCGGATTCTTCCACCGGCTTAATAATTCCGGTTGTGAGCATTTTGTCTAGTTCTACGCGGACCTTTTCCTTGTACTTGGGATTCAAGTGGTAAGGCCTCTGCTTAAGTAGCTTCGCGTTAGGTTTTAGGATGATCTTCATCATCCCTAAATCGCCAACGACCCCCTTTAAGTCCGTAATCTTTGTCGGGAATAAGTCTTGGTACTCACGGAGTAACTCAGCAACCTTATCCACCGTGGCATCATCCCAATAGTCACCAAGCATTGCATACTTCGGTTTAGCCTCTGTCCCAATGTTTACCTGCTTTGTTTTTATTGGCACGGTGATGTCAGGATCTTCAATCAATGGTCCTTGAACATTGTGATAGCCTTCGGTTTCTGGAATGTTGAATTTTCATGGATCTTCATCATCCTCCAAAATGTTTACATTGTAACACTCCAGCGCGCAGCTCAGCTGGGTCGCCCATTCCAGCTGCAACACTTCCATTGGCTCTTGAGGTATTTTGAAGATAAATGATTTTACTACTTGCAGCGCATCATCAATAGTATCCCACCAACGATCCTCAAACATGAAGGTTAACAGGAATCCTTTGCACAAGATATCCCATTTTCTCATGCCATGGTGGAGCTCCGTCTTAGTATACCAATTCATGGGTATGATATCCAGGGTGTGATAGAATAGGTGCACCCATTCAGGTTGTGGCTCTTCCCCATAGACCTTGGTCCTTTTCGCGAGGTGTGCACGTGGATCATCTCGTCTGTCATACTTGTCTGTTAGCCGTATCTGAGGCTTTCCAAACCACATGCACATCATCCTTCTACATTCGCGCCATTCCTCAAAACTTCTTTGATGCGTACCCCACCATCTTGCGAGCGTAGCACGCAGTGCCCATTTAAGAGCATCGAAACGTTGTTGTTCCAATACTTCTCTTTCAAATTTGTTTAGGAAATCATCCACCTCGGTCAATCCATCATACATAGGCATATCTCTTACCTCTGTTGTCATGCAGCGCAACGACCTTGTCATAATGTTGCAGTTGAGAGTGGTTACCTCGTGTAACTGGTTCTGCCATCGTTCTATCTCTTCGTCTGAATCTAAGGTGCAGGAGCTTTCGCGCTCCCACAAAATCCTGCCAACTGCTATTGGATTCACCCAGTGTTGCTCCCAAGTGGTTATGTTATAGATACAGTCTAGATCGTCATCGCTATTGTAGTCGTACACTGGCTCTATGTAGCGTGGTCCTTCCACAGGGTCCAAAGGGACCACTATGCATAGTGATTTTTTCTCGAAAATCATCTTGTGCTTCTTTAGATTTATCACTCCATTCATGTCAGTGGCCCAATCTATTCCCAGTAGCACGGGATAGTGATTGTTGTCATCAACAATCTCTATCACTTTGAAATCTGCAAGTGCGTTGCACCTTCGATATCCACTGTTATTCCCTGCAATATTCCCATGGGTAGGATCTTTTGCTGGTTCGCCATTCGTAATTGAATATGAGATCATTGCAATGCAGGCCTGCCCATGCGCTCCCATGTCTGCTTTGGCAGGACGTTCGCGTCTGATCCTATATCCAAAATCACTTGATCCATTTCATATTCCCCGATCTGCACAGTCAATCTCATCTCTCTTCCTGTTTGCATTGTGTGCTTCCCGAGCTTCCGGGCTACGTGCAGTTCTCCTTGTGCGGTCCCAACACATCAAGTGATGAGTTCTTACATCCCTTCATAGCTTTACTGTCGTGTAGTAGCTTCATGCATGTCTCCAAAAAGTGTTGGAAATAATACTGAGAGTGGGGGTGAATCAGTATTATCAAGTCAAATATTCCTTTTTCAAATCCAAATGATATACACTACTTCAGTTAATTAAACCCGCAACTATGTAGAAGGAAACCCACGTATACTATGCAAACTTATAATTTACTTTACCTTTCAGATGTTGATTGTTAATCTGTGTATCAAATAACCAATAACCAGAAACAATAAAACAAAGTAGAAGACAATCACACACAAGAACACAAGATATAAGGTGGAAACCCAATGTGGGTGAAAACCACCTGTTGCAATTCGTCTCTATCTTCTCTTTAATTAGAAACTTATTTTTACAATTGTACTGGTGCAGTCCTTTACCAGTACGC
>APFE031184606.1:8906-21932 GCA_000404065.3 Pinus taeda | reverse complement strand
TCAACACTTTTGGATGCAATACCATGGACCAAAACCATAGGATCAAAAACTGTCAGACTAATACCATGAACCAACCATGAAAGTGCGTGAGATCAACACTTTTGGATGCAATACCATGGACCAAAACCATAGGATCAAAAACTGTCAGACTAATACCATGAACCAACCATGAAAGTGCGTGAACTTTTCTCCACAATGAAATAAACTTTTCTTTGCATAAAATTCTGTGAACTTTTCTCCACATGAAATAAACTTTTCTCTGCATAAAATTCCATGAACGTTTCTCTACATGAAATAAACTTTTCTCTGCATAAAATTCCGTGAACTTTTCTCCACATGAAATAAACCTTTCTCTGCATAAAATTCCGTGAACTTTTCTCCACATGAAATAAACCTTTCTCTGCATAAAATTCCGTGAACTTTGCTGCACTATAATTTATTATCTGAGATGAGTGGGTTGCCATCAAGTACAACATATATATCATAATGCCAACAAAAAGGTAGTAAGCATTGATGGGTCCATTTCTAGTTCCAATTTGTCTTTACTACCTGAAGTGGAGGCCTCCGTGAAGCTCTTCTTAGCTTCCATGAATGTCTCCTTAACGCGCTCCAAATCAAATTCTGGTTCCTTTATTGGAGCCTTGCGAACCCATGCACTCTCATTAGGTTGCTTGCCTTTGTCATCTCCTGTCGTAATACCACTTCGGAGCATGATATTTACATTCGGGTCTTCCTCGTGCAACTTAGACCTCATCATTTGCAGGTTATGAGTCGGGGGAGGTTGGAGTGCTCCTTTATCATGCAACCTCGCTA
Source organism: Pinus taeda (assembly GCA_000404065.3). Taxonomy (NCBI): domain Eukaryota; kingdom Viridiplantae; phylum Streptophyta; class Pinopsida; order Pinales; family Pinaceae; genus Pinus; species Pinus taeda. Next base: position 21,119 of record APFE031184606.1, on the reverse strand, counting down.
TCAATGTGGGAAAGTCCTCTATCTCATGATCAAATTGGGTACAATATAAGCATGATGGTCTCGTCGGATTTGTACAATCTCAGGCATAATGCCCTGACCCTCTGCAATTGTAACAAATCAGCTGTCTGCGACCTCTTCATAGTCCCATTCCACCTCTACCTCGTTTGCGCCCCTGAAATCTAGTGTGCGCCATCCCTACATTTTGATCGAGGGCCTGTGTTTTGGTTTGAACTCTGTAGGTAGGAGTCCAATCCATCATCAGTTCATAGCTCTATAGGTGCGCTCATCGTGGCCTACTGACTTGCAGAAATTACAAAACAATTGCTGGGAACTCTTCGTATACTTTTGTCATAGATGGCAGTTATCTGTAGCATGCTTTCCTCCTATCTGATAAATCACGCACCATAATGCAGGTGTCACACTCGGTCCTGCTTGTACCTCTAGTCTCAATGGCATTAATCCTCTTGCCGCTAGGTAGTTCGTGAATACTGGACAATGGTCCTTGTCATGTACTTTTCCTTTGCACTTTATGCACCATACCTCCTCGCGCGCTGCTGGGCGAACCATCCTGTCTTGTTTCAAACTCTACATCTCAAGGCACAAGTTTTTCAATTGCGCATGGATCTGTTGGACTCCCAGGTTAGGATCTTGTATCGGGGTCTCATGTAGTGTCATTGCGATCTCTAAGGACTCGGCCTGAGTGGATAGCTTCTGCTATGGCACCGCGTTCCTTAGACGTGGCAGTAGCGACGCTACATTTCAGTCTCTGATCTAGCTCCCAGGGGGTCTCGCCTAGAAGCATCGTGATTTCCTTAAATCCAATAATTCACTGTGTCTCTGATTTTGGCCTGCTAAATTCCCTGTTTAGCGCCGCTTGGATATCCACGATCCCTGAGTTTGGATTGTCATTAGAATGCTTAATGTACCACATTAGCGCACGATCCTGCAAAGCACTGACCAACGTTGCTTTCTTTATATTGTCATCCATGACTCCCTGTGCTTCCCATACAACCTTTACCATGAACCAAAACTGGTCTGGATCTCCGTCCCCTACTCCTTTGAACACCGACAACTTTATCACGCTTGCCATATTGAACTGTGGTGGTGGTGGAGGTGGTGTGGGCGAAAACGGGGGTGAAGATGGTGAAACTGGTGGTGGTGTAGGTGGGGGTGGTATGCGCGGAATTCACTGCTTTATCATATTGATTGCACTTCTTGGTGAAACTTTTGTGAGCTCTTCCTTGCTTTCCCGCGGAGGTGAAATTAGGGGGCTAGACTCTAGTTCTCCGCTACCTTCATTTCTATAGATCCTTCCACTCTGCGTAGTCCTAAACATCAATTTATTGACATAACATGCTTTTCACACAGTAGCATTTTAATCCAAGTGTTCAAAGATTTAACGTATTTACCTCACGATCCTTTGAGGAAGCGTTGTTCTACCTCGCTATAGCTAAATGAAGTATCTACCATGAACTTAGTGATAAAACCTCCTATAATTTGATTGAGCCAATGGTCCACAACACACACGATCTTATCTTCCGATGCTTCTAGTCTGCGCACCAACTCTGGAGTCAACACAGTAGGTTTCTCGAGCGTACACCTTCCTTGACTGTTTGCTAGCTTCGCGATCCACTCGTACAACTCAGAGGGGAAGGATGCAAAGAAAATTTCGTGGATTTCTGTATATAAGTAGCAATCTAACCACTCTTCCTGTGATAACTGTGGATTCCTATTTTCCTGCGCCACGAACTCGTGAATATTTCCATCCAACCACTGTTCAATTCCTTTCTTTGTCGGATTCCAGTGATACGACATCGGACATCTCTTATGTAGATCCCGGTCCCAACAACATAACCATTTATTGGCTTGTTGGGGCCTGACCTAGGTTCAAAGTTAAGTTATCCAAACAAATCTCGGTACTACTGGCCCTTTCGGCAACAGTCCGCGGCGCACAGACTGAGGTCTCATCCGAAGTAGTATGGGAGGGTGCTAGAATCAAGTTTCCGCACCGTGGAGATGACTGATGATTTCAAGTGGTCTATAGTTCGACGCTATGCGCAAGTCGATTCGTGCACTTTCCCGTACCTCACAACCTGATATACTTCCTCCACGCAACCCTACTCAGGGGCCGAATGCTGCGCTTCTACTTTATTACCCAAGTTCTTACTGGTATTCCAATGTTAGTTGATTATTTTAGCCTAATCGCGTGCTTTAAGTTATACTTAACAACATAAAACATTCATACAGGTGCACACATTAAACAAACAATATACGTGCAAATTATATTAAACATGCATTAACCTAAGAACATATACACAGAATTATGGTAAAACTTCTCTTTATTAATTCCTTCCTCGGTTACATACTCGACTCTGCCTTGCACACTCAGTTGCAGGGGTCCACGCACTCAGCTGCGGACTACTAGGCCTCTGCACACTCGGCTGCAGAGCCTTCTCCTACTCTATGACCCAAAGACACACTTCACTTAGTCACTTAGACTCTTCCTATCTCTCTATTATTTTATCTCTTTACACTTAGAGCCTCGCTCTATTTATACAATCCCATGGTCTGCAGACCATGGGTAGGTCTATCCAACCGACATTACATTACAAAACTAGGGCGGACAACCCTGTGACTCTATCATACATTTCGCGCTTCGCGCCTATAATTCGGGAGATTTACAATTAGATTGGGTCAAAACTTGGGCTTTGAGACCCAAAACATGCCTTGGGGGGGATTCCATGCCCAACAACATATATAAACATACACATACACATACACATACACATACACATACACATACACACACACACACACACACACACACACACACACACACATAAACTAACTACAACATAGGCTCCACTTGGGAATAGTGTTATGGAACAAAACACTAAGAAACGCAGATTAGTGCCTTCACCTCGAGCATGGAGTCATATTGTAGTTGTGATAATGTAATGAATAAACACGCCATATACTTATAGTGGGCACACCAATATTTACAATGAGAAAGTAAATAATGCTCAATGATGGAAGTAATTCTTCAGATGCTGCCCATTTACAGGACTGCAACAATTCACAATCAAGATTCTCTAGAATGAAGGTGTTATTACCTCAGACTTATGCTGTTTTAAAAGGCCCAAACCATAAAGGATCGAACTTTTCATGTTTACCCTTGTCCTCCCTTCTGACATCCCACCTCAAAACAAGGTCTCCAGGCTGAAATATTCCATCTTTGCCCTTCCTATTAAAAACAAATTTCATCTTCTCTTGATAATTGATTAATTTTTTAGTCATATGTTCTCTACTTTCTTTCAACTCCACTAGCTGATTTATTCTCCTAGTCAATGAATTAGGTTCCTCTTCAACATCCTGAATTACTGCAACTATTGGCTTCCCTAATTGACTATAAAATAAGATTTTCATTCCATATACTAGTTCAAAAGGTGACTTCCTAGTGGAGCTTTTTGTTGTCACCCTATTTTCCCATAAAACAAACTTAAGTTGGGATTCCCAATTGTTCTTGTTTTCTGCAATAGTCTTCTTCAAAATTATTAACATATTATTAGAAGACTCTACCAACCCATTCCCTTGTGGATAATAGGTGGAAGAGTGACTTACGAAAACATCGTATTTCTAGTAGAAATTAATTAGTTTTGTAGATTTAAACACCTTAGCATTATCCATCACCAAATTCTTTGGACAACCAAATTTAGCAAATACATTTTCTTCCAAAATTTTAATAACCATTAAATTAGTTGCAATCTAGGTTGGAATGGCTTCCACCCACTTTTTAAAATAATTAGTGGCTATTAAGAACCACTTGTGGTGTCCACTATAAGGTAGGTTGATTTCCCCTATGAAATCCAACCCCATTTCCTAAAATGAACTTCTACAAATACTGGAATTAATGGTAATGGTTCCAATCTCTTCTTTTTAGCAAAAACTTGACATTCTCTACAACATTTCACCAACTTATACACATTAGAAAATATGGTAGGCCAGTAAAAACCAACCTTTATGATTTTGTGTGTTGTAACCCTCCAACTGTAATGACCCCAACAAGCAAAACCATGATATTCATTTATTATTTAGTCATTTCCTCCTCTGTTAAACACACCAACAAAACAACAACGAGATCCCTCCAATACAACTGACCATTCATGATAACATACTTTTGGGCTTTCATCCCCAGAGCCTTATATCTTTCTCTATCAAAATTTGATGTAAAACTAAGAAATAACAAATAATGGATGATAGTTTTATACAAATCTGAATAAAGATATTTATAGGCAATTCTATTATCTTGTTCATTAAATTTTCCTTCCTCACCGATTGCATTTGGTTCAAAAATTTCAGCGAACAAGTTCATTCCCATTGCTTGGTAATTAGATTCTATAAAGATCTTGGCTAACCCATGTTCCTTTATTATTTTAGTTGGCTTAATATCCATATTGTACTCCTATATTTTTGTTATCCATTTTCATCTTCTCCCTTCACTGCCCCCTTGTGCAAATACATCTTTGACTGCTCTATTAGGTACATATGCGGTGATATTGGATTGTAAAATATATGTCCTAAATGCCTTCAAAGATTTGACAAGGTCATATGATTTCTTTTCTAAAATGTTATATTTTATCTCTGCATCCCTCAATACCTAACTAAAGAATGCCACATTCTTCTCTTTATTATCTTCATTCTTTTGCAAAAACACTGCAACAATTGTAGTAGGAGATGCAAAAGAGAAAACCTAAAAAGGCTTTTTATAATTAGGACTTACCCAAATAGGGACTTATCCAAAATCCCTCTTAATCCTCGAAAAATATTCTTTGGCTGCTAGAGTCCACCTAACTTATGAATCTTTCTTTAACATATCAAATTTATGTAATAAATTTATAATTTATTACATAATTTCTGCATAATTTGGAATAAATCTCTTGAGAAAATTTATTCTCCCTAATAAAATCTATATTTCCTTCTTGTTTCTGGGTAAAGGAATATTATTGATTTCCTCCACATATTTTGGATCGATTTTAACTCATTTTGATACTATATGTCCCAATAATTCCCCTTCTCTAAGAGAAAAATGCGACTTTTTAGGATTCAGGGATAGCCCTTAATTTCCGCACTTCTCAAAAGTCTGCTGCAAATGTTCAAAACACTCATCATCTGATTTAGAAAAAAGAGTTCTCTCGTCCAAATATATAACCGCAAACTTATATTTTTCTCCAACAAAGGCTATATCCATAACCCTTTGGAACATGGCTCCATCATTCATCAAACCAAAAGGCATCTTAGCATACATAAAAGTGCCCCATGGTGTTGTGAAGGTTGTCTTATTTTGATCATTTGGATGAACAACTATTTGGTTATATCTGGAAAACCCATCAATCGTTGATAACCTCGAAGATCATCCAAATTTTTGTAGAATATGATCCATCTTGGGAAGAGGGTAGTTATCCTTTAAAGATGCCCTATTCAGATTCCAGAAGTCCACACATAGTCTGATTTCCCCATTCTTTTTCCTCATAGGCACCATATTCGCTACCCAATCTGAATGTATTAAAGGCGCAATAGTTTTAGCTTGAAGCAATTTCTTAACTTCAATTTCAATTGAAGGGAGCAACAAAAGGTTAATCTGTCTAAGCTTTTGCTTGTATGGTTTTACCCTTGATTTTAATGGAATTTTATGTTGTATAATATATTTATTATATGCTTTTAAATATTCGTAAGGCCAAGCAAAGATATCATAATATTTTTTTAAACAAATTAACATACCTATGTTTATAATCCTTTGAGATACTCTTTGCCAGTCTAACAAGCTAAGGTTGCTACTAAGTTCCAATATTGCATTCCTCAATGCCATCTTCCCAATTTTCCTTAGTAACATTCATAGGAACATCATTTACATCAAACAATCTCTCCAAAGGAACCAAACACTTTGGAATCATGTTTCCCTTGAGTTGCACAATTTCATGGTTTGCAATAGAGTCCTTCCAAGGTAAGTCTTGTTCAACCCCTTCTTCTTCTTCAACTTGCGCACCTTCTTCTTCTTGATTAATTTTTGAAGAGGAAAATTCTCCAAATACCTCCAAAAATCATTTAATATGCTCATCGTCCTCAAATACCTACTAGTATTTTACAATGTCAGGTATAGAAGGGTCGCATCTAATTTCAAATTCATATCTCAATTTAGGATTTTGTGGAGGCTTAAAGGTACTGGTTTCCACTGCAAGTAAGTCAACCAATTTTTATTTTCTCTTGGCAAAAACTGAATATTAAATGCTAAGAATAAGTTGTCAATTAATTCCCACACTTCATTCTAATACGCTCTGAGCCTTGGGTGTTTTGTTTGGCATTGACCCTTTATCTACTTCACCGCTAATTCTGAATATCCAAACACAGACAAACAATCAATATTCATATTCCTGGAAACATGTAAACCAAGAATCAAAGCTTCATATTCTGTGATATTATTTGTGGAATCAAATTCCAATTTGTATGAAAGCGGGATTATTTCACCCTTTAGGGAAAGTAGTAAAACCCATGCACCATTTCCATCAGAATACACACCATAAAAAAATAATTTCCAAATAGAATTCTACATTGCTTCTTGCTTTTGAATTGCTGGAGGAATTTGGACTTGAGTGTCCTCAACAATTTCATCATTTACTTCCAACATAAAACACAAAAAGTGTTTATCTTGGCTATCTACTAAGGAATTATTTGAACTTCCCTCTGTAGTGTTTGTTTTAAAAAATATTGATTCCCGATATAACCTCCTCTCTTATCTACCAAATATTGGGATTATGTCATATGTGAAATATAACTTCAGTACTCCTCCCCGCTTCATTCCCCAATATTTGTAAAGCAACATTCCAAATCTTGTTGGGATGTATGCAACCACTACATCCATCACAATGCTCTTAACTGGGATTTGTGCTAGAGAGGCCACCAAATCCTTTATCAAGTAAATGCAGTTGAATATCTTTGAGTGAAAAAAGTATAAATATTTATATGGTTTAGTGATCTATAAATTCAGCTACTTCACAAATTAGAGGCCCCTGAGTCAAGCATGCAATTATGCAACATGAGATCATGAATTAGGAGGGTGATATAAAAAGGGGGTGTGGTTGAGTCATGTTCCTCCACATGAGGACCAAACATCACCAATGGCCTTTCTACCTATAGATTGATTGTATTTGGGGTAACAAGAACTTGTGATAAATTGATAAAATCTATAATATTCTTCCTATAAGTAGTCTGTTTTGCTAGCTTAGCCTACAAGAACAAAATCTTCACTTTCTCCAATTCCTTCTCAAAATTGAAAGAGTGCACATTTTTCTCTCCTTTTGATTTCTCTTCTTCTACTCTTTTATGTTTCTGAACATTCTATTGACCTTGAGAAACCTAATTTGATTGCCTTTCTGGAGTGATCATGACTTGCTGTTTTTGGATGACTTTGCTTGATGGATTGGAATAGTTTGAACTTGTTTTTTTTCCCTTGTCATCATCTTTTTTATCATGTTGTTGGATTTTCTCCTCATTTTGGTCCTAATTTGTGGATCTGTTCCTTGATCTCAGGTCATACTTCTTATGCAAATCAACTTACATCATATCTACAAAATTTCTACAATAGTTATCAATTTCTTCCATGTTTAGAGTAACCTGAAGATCTAAATCAACATTCTCCTCACATATTTCTTCCCTTTATTACTCCTCTTGTTGGAATTATGATACAGGTTGTTAGAGTCAGTATTTGCATACTACCATCAGTGATCAAAATTGCTCTTTTCATATTCATTTTAGGTGTCCCACACAGAGTTTTTTTTATCATTCACTAGGTCATGCAAAAAAATTAGTCACTGATGGTGGTCCCAGTCCAAAAACATCACTCTTCCCTAAATGTGATTACTTGCTGGCATAGTTTCATATCTTGTTGACTGTGCATCATCCATAAAGTTATTTTTATCATGACATTTGTATCAGTCATGAGGTTATTATGTCATCTTGAAATTCAGTCCTTCAAGGTCTCATTAGGTCTTTTAGGGTTTTTCAAGGTTTCATTAGGTCATTAGGGTTTCCAAGGTTCCATTCCATTGCAGAAGACCAACAAGTAAAGGGTGATCAAATAACATCCCTTCACCATGTTAAGATGATTTGTAAAGAGAAATGCTTATTTCATTGTGTAATTTTATGTCTTTCAAATGTAATAATTTCACCATCCCAAGTTGTTAACTCAGTGTTCCAAAGATGCTAGACTATAAAAAGATCAATTTTTCAAAGGAAATAGTCAAGTAAAAGGGTAAATTTTCAAAGGGTTAAGTTCATTCCAAAGGGAGTTGTCTTTTCCCAAGGGTGTCCAAATCATCATTTTCCACAAGCACTAAACCCTAATTTCCTCACCCATGAGCTAGGGTTGGCTATGGAATCAGAGACATTTGAGTATATGAGGCACAATGGAGGTCATTTTAGCAAGTATGAGGACATTCCAACTCATAAAAATCATGTCTCCATCATGTTTCAAGAAGTCATTCCAAGGGACAAATCATTTGCCACACATAGGGCCAGTTTTTCTTCAAACTATGTTTTAGAACAAACAAGGATGAATTTGGCAAAAGTGAGAGAGGTTTTTGTCCAAAATAGGCCAAGGATGAAAAAAATCCTTCACTCTTTACACAGGTGTCATGATTTTAGAGAAATGTCAAAAATACAGTTGCTACAAAAGAGTTGCTGCACTTCTGAAGTGACTTTGGAAAAATCAATTTTTCTTCCATTTGGATTCTCCAAATGCCTTTCTTGATGAGTCAAATGATAACTAGACAAAAATATATTTGCAATGAGCTATCATGCACTCAATTTGGAGTTGAGGAGGACCTCCAAAAGTTTCTTGCAAGAGAACACTTCATTTTTGCACCCTCATTCTGCACTTTTTGACCAGTCTTAGGAGAATTGACTTTTCAGGGGCTATAATTGATCATTTTCAGTTCTTGATAGATCAATTGTATATCCAAGAGAGAGACCTTTCCAACGAGCTATCATGGGTTCAACTTGGACACTAGGAAAGCCTCCAAAAGTAGCTTGAAAAAGGGAATTGCGCATAGAGCAGGAGGCGCTGTGCATAGAGGAGGGAGCGTTGCACAAATAGATAGAGCGTTGCGTATAGGGCCTGTTCTCCAGTGCATTTTTGCACAGTGCTGCACATAGAGCCGAAGTGTTGTGCATCTATACAAGGTGTTGCGCATAGGGCCAGAAAACACCAAAACCACCCTATCAACCATCTAAATTGCTTTTGCTATCTAGAGCCTCTAAACAAGTAAGTACACTCCTTCAACTATCATCATGGCACTCATTTCAGGATTTTGAAGTTTGTTTGTTGTTTAAATTTTCAAACCATAGGTTGCCTTAAAAACCCTCCCTGCTTGTCATATCCTTTATTCCCACATTCTGTTGACAAATCCCTCCACCTATCCCCTCTACCCTAATTCCCTGAAACAAAATCCCTCTGCCCATCCCCTATACCCTAATCCAAAAAACAAAATCCCTACACCTATCCCCTATACCCTAAATCCCCAAAAAAAATCCTTACACCCCTATTTAATAAACAGTCCCTACCAAAAAATACTCTCCTTCTCACTCTCATATCATACATATCTCATCCTACATCACACAAACTCCTCTCCCCTTCCCCTATCCCTATTCACCATAACTCCCACTTCCTGATTACCTTCTCTATGGTTTCTAAAGCTTCAAATTCAAAAACATGGAAAAAGAGGATAAAGATTATGAGGAGAAAGATTAAATCACTTAAGCTGCCTTGAAAGCAAAGGATGCCAAAATCAGGAAGCTTGAGACTAGTTTACAAATGGCCAAAGATATCATCTCCTTTTATGAGCAAGAGAACAAACAGCTAGAGGTCAAGTAGGAATTGATGCAAACCAAGTACATCAAGGCAAAGAGGGAGGTTGATAAGGACAATTTTCATCTTTATGAGGCTTATGGAGATTATGGAGAGTCGGATGATGAACAGGGACAGAAAAAAAGACCCGGAACAAGATTGGTAACATAAGAGTCAAGCAAATGAAGGCAAGGCTAAAACAAGCACTCAAAGGAAAAAAGGAAGGTGATAGGCTTAGGTTGCTTGTTGAAGCTTCCTTGTCTGATCTAGAAACTTGATGGTGGTGGTCTCCCACAAATTTTGAGGAAGTTTTGAGATTTGCATTTTTGAAGAATTTAGCAGTTTTTTACACAGAAATTTTGGCTCTATGCTCAACGCCACTGGCGCTACGCTTTTCCTAGGGGCATACAGTGAGGAAATGGTCAACATTTTTTAAATTCACAATGATGAGTACATGCACCTTGTGCATTTTCTAAGATTTTGGAGCAAAACTGGTCAACCAAAACGTCAAAAAACACCCAAAAAATGACCTTTCTGCCCTCTTTTTGAGCCACAAAAGAAGTCCCGGGAGAATCAGTTTTTGAGGGGTCAAATGAACTCCAAATGAAAAAATTCTAGATGTTCTAGAAATTAGACTTGAAGATATTTCCAACAAGCTAATTTTGGCCCAATTTGGACACTAGAAAGGCCTCCAAAATGGCCTTGCAAAAAGTGCTGCGCATAGGACAATTTTTTGGTCAATTTGCACTTTATTGTGCCATGACTGTAATTTTTGGGTTTTCTCTCATGGATGATGTTTTTATTGATGTAAATGGTGACTAGGCTTGTAAATAGGATGAATATTAGTTACCGGAGGGTAGATTCATTAGATCAAAAGTTCTCCTGAAGTCAAATGAATTAGCTTCCTCCCTTTTAGAGGCAAGTTGTTAGGGTTGCCTAGATTCCAGTTTCTTATTTAGATTTTGATGCATTAGTTCCTCATCTTAGGAATTAAACCCCTGAGGATGGGAGCAGGTTGAATTTAGGTCTATATCTTCTTTTTCTTTCTCATTGTAAAGGGTTGGACTCAGTTGGATTCTTAGGCTTTGAGTAAACATCAGTTTGTATCAATTTTCAGCAGGAGATTAATGAAAAGTTGCAGCTATTTCTTTGGGATCCATGTGGTATGATGTCCAGTTCAGTTTCCTCTATTGTGATCATATGTTAAAATGTGTTTTGTACTTTATAAATAATTTCATTGCTTTTAATTGGATGTTTTCAAGTTGATAGGCAAAACCCATAATATTTATGATCTATTTTGGGAAAATATTCACAGTTTATGTTTTATTTAGTTTAGGAAGAATCCATGTTGCTTACATGCTCTTTCTAGCTCCTCACCTATCTTGAATCACCTCACCCATTAAACCCTAGAGTGTTGAGCCTTGTGCCTACCTTGTCCCATTGAACACCCTGCAGTTTTGACCTAATTTCCTTTCCCTAATTATTTGGCTCCTCTTGATCCAAAAAAACCCTTCAAAATCAAATCAAACCTTGTGCTACAATACCTAGCCTAATACCATTTTCTTGATCCAGTCATCTTCGCTGAGATCCTTACGAAGAGAGCCCTCCCTTGGCCTAGTAGGGCTAGCTACTTGACTAAGCGTGGTTTGTGGTTACCCTGGAATTGCCTTCCTTTAGATTGAGGTTCAATCTAGGTGATAACACAGGTGTTGTACTTGATGGAAACTAACTCGCAAGTTAGTTTAGATTCGATAAAGGGAAACTCACATTGTAACAAGTCAATTCAGAGGTAACGGGGCAATGGTACAGAAGATCAGGAAGTTGGAACAAAGGACTACAGATTAGAATCAAGAAGTTGAAGAAAAATGATGTTTTAAGTCAGTTTAAGTTGTATACGCAAGTTCACCTTGTCCAAGCAACATATACACATGGGTTCACAGAACAAAAGGAGCGTATACGTATGCATGCACTTTCACAAGAGGAAAAGCGCGCATGGGTTGGAAAATCAAGGAAATTTTAGATTAAAGAATACCAAGGGTCAATTCCATGGTATTAGCCCACAATATTGAGTGGAGTAACGGATATTTGATCCCACCCAAGAATACCACAGGTTCTAAGTGTTGTTTTGGTCCGAGGTATTGAGAAAGACCAAAAACTATATGTCACGCGGAATCAGTCGATCTTGCATACAAGACAGACCTTCCTAGAATCTAATGAAGACCTAATGACAAACAAACCAACCAAACACTATCTTTCTCTAAATGCGCTTTATAAGTAATGGGAAACAAGTGTGTATAAGAGCCTACCTCATGTCC